>JANPWX010000012.1:2237220-2405731 GCA_024734555.1 Trochalopteron elliotii | reverse complement strand
ACAGGATCTTTCCATTTTTTCCATTTTCTGCTCGTTCGTACGAAAAACAAACCACACTTCCTCGCAGGTGCTTTTCTGACAGTCTGCAGGCTTGTTCAGGTACCCCTTGTCTGTCATTACAACATAATTTGTACAGAAAACCAGAGTTGAGCATTAAATACTGGCCCCGAGTACCCTTTCCTTAGAGGCAGCAGTGTTGGAGGAAGGCTAACAAGAGAAATACAGTGAATTTTCTGTGTAGCCGTGCCCCTTAAAAAGATTTGCTGTTTGGAATGTGCAAATGTAAGTACATAGTTAAACATGGCACCCAACTCTGTCCAGGATGGAACTTGTATTTCATGAGGTTGTTTTGAGTGTACTGGTTTCATAAAGAAAGTAGTCTGTTGTGTTTAAGTATGTTAATGTATAGAATGAACTGATGGGCTTTCCCTTGCTTTATCAGAACTAATTCAAGACTTTTAATTTCATTAGGATTAATGGAGGAAATTACACCTTCAGTAGATGTGAACACTGTTAAACAGAGATACCAATGCCCAGTGCTGCTATGCAAACGTGTATCAACTGTGTGTGTACACCATTCATGATCTATTTAAAATATCTGCATGTTCAGTTATCACTTTACACATTTCAGGCTGCGAGTTTAGTGGCTAATGTGTCCCAGTCTTAGTGTGTTTGATTTATCTTTTCATGCGCAGCTGTCTCTGAAATTTTTTCTCCAAAGCATCTCATTTCTGATTGAATCCCACGACATGGTCCCTCACCTCTTCCCTGCTCTTACTCTGGGGCTGGCCAGGTTGCCCCTTTCAGTGGAAAAGAAGTGGCTGCCCCCTGTGCTGTCCTTCAGTACTCTCATCTGCTCCCTGCCTTAAACAATGAAGTGAACTGCAAAATATTGCCAGTAGACTGCAGGGTAGGCTTCAGATGGCATACTCTTGTTGTGCTAATAAACAACTATGGCTGAAAGCACACACTGAAAATACCATAAATTATGCTAAACAGGTTTACTCTAGGAAGCACTTGACTTATTCCTTGGTGGAATCTGTATTTGCTTAAAACTGTTCACTAGTTCAAAGAAATATAAAGTACATGGAAGTCAGTAGAGAAATATCTGTAAATTTAAGAGTAATTGTAATGTTTTATTTATTTTGTGCTGGCAAATTATTTAAACAGAAGTGTTAAAGGATTGTATACTGATTCACATGTCACATACAATGTCGATTTGTGTTATCTGATCCTATTTAAATGTAGGCTACACTTGAAAATGCATTTCATTAATTCCCATGAAGAAATAGAAATGTAATTGCTATGCAGTTTTATGGGTGTCTGCTACCTCTATTTAGACATACCAGGTTACAGAGGGAATGGCAGGCATGACAGCTAAGATAATTTCCCAAGTGTTCTCAGTGGGATTAGAAAGAAAAAATTGTGATGTGTTTTCTGGATGGCAAGTCACCTCTGCACTCAAATTGGAATTTGTTGTCTTAGGAGTGTTTATGCAATTATATTAATGTAATGTAATGAAAGTGGGTGTGGTACATGCACTCCCATGTTCACATACAAGTGTTCTTTTACAGTTTAATCTGAAAAAGATGTCAAACTCATTTCATAAGTTAACTATCCTTAAGATGTAGTTATTTCTGCATGTGGTGGATGGCTTATACAAAAGATAACCTGCTACAAGGGTGCTTTTCCTTTTTTTTTTTTTTTTACATTTCACACTCAGTTGTATTTTTAATACAAATAGTAAATCTGATGTGTTGAGGCATTTATTTGAGATACTCTCTTGAAGACTTTCATTTATTAACTGCTGAAGTGAATACACTGGTTGAGAGGTGTATCTTTTCATATGAAACAATATGAGTACTGTCAAGTTCAGAAGTAATTTAGTAGCAAGTAACTCAATACAGCATGTTAATAATTTTTGAAGCTATTTTTGAACATGATTATTAAGAAGATCCCTTTACATGTTGGCTCATTAAAGAAGGAGACCTGACATCCAAGCTGTGATGTACTGAAGAAGTGGGCTGTGAAAAAGGCTGCTGTTTTCAATAGACTGCCATAAATTTCAATCATAGAATCATCAAGGTCGGAAGGGACCTTCAAGAACATCCAGTCCAGCTGTCCACTCTACCACTGTAACCCCTAAACCCCTAAACCATGTCATCCAGAGCCAGATCCAGATGCCTCTTGAACACCTCCAGGGATGATGACTCCACTATCTCCCTGAGCAACCTATTCCAGTGCCTGACCACCCTAACAGTTAATTTTTGTTTGTAGTATCAATCTGAATCTCCCTAGCACAGTTTAAGGCCATTTTTGCTCTTCCTCTCACTGCAGGCATGGCAAAAGAGACTGAACCCCACCTCACCTCGCTAGGCTCCTGTCAGTTGCATGTAGAGATGAGGTCCCCCCGAGCCTCCTCCAGGCAAAATAAGCCCAGCTCCCTCAGCTATTTCTCATAAGACGTGTTTTTTAGAGCATTGTTGCCTTTCTCTGGACACCCTCCAACACCTTAGTGTCCTTGGAGGGCCCAAAACTGAACATGGTACTTGAAATGTGGCCTCACCAATGCAGAGTACAGGGGGATTTGTCTTGGCTAGGCCTGAACTTGCCATGGTTGGCCAGGTTTGCAGTACAGGGAACTGCTATTTAAAATAGCATTTCTTATCTGCTAATCAGTTGAGAGGAATCCTTCAAATTTATGGACATTCATTATTTAGGAGTTTGTTATTCTTAGGCACGTCTAGTAAAAGGTGTTAGAAAATAATTCTTTGCATCATCAGTTTCTTTCTGGCATGTCTGCATGTGTACAAACAGGACTAACATGGTGCCAGAGAAGATTGTCTATGTTGTCAAAGTAGCAAGGATTTTGAAGAGGTGTCTTTTGCATTTTATTTTGTTAGATTCATTGTTGATAAAATGTATGGCCTGCATACTGAAGTGAGAATTGGTGTCAAATAACACTTGGAACAGACTTAAATTATATGGAAATTGTTGAAGAGGTGTGGGGACAGAGTACAAATCAGTATCTGTATGAATGCTCCTGAAGCATTCCAAGCCCCATATTTTTTCTGAAATCTTGGCTTTGTTGGATGTAAGAAATTTTGTGATTGTCAAAAGGTAAGAGAATTTCCAATACACATGTGTGTGAAAGCCTTTTAGATGTCTGCATAGTCACAGTGCAAATTTTCATGCATATGATATATTTACAAGTAGTGTATGAGTGTACTAAACTTTCCTGTGAACAACTGAGCGAATGAATTCTTATGTTCAATAAGCTAACTGGAGAAGAAGTAGAGTTATCCAACATGCAGAGAGAAGAAGAGAGGCTGGTATCACGTGATGTGATCACTAAAAAGCCTACCTCTGTTTTTATGAGTGGGACTGGTAACTTGATACTCCTTCAAATTACATTGTGTATTGTTTACTGTAACAAATTTTTATTATGGTTTCCTTCTTATATTCTATTTACATTCACTTCTGATTTGCATTTACACTGAGGTGTTGTTATAAACAGTTAAATAGCATGTTGCCAGGAGTGCAGCTGTGGAGCTGCTGGTCACAGCAAGGTCTGTATGCAGAACTATGCTCACTGAAAGGGAGTATATTTCAATTTAATATCTTCTTTTGCTAAAGTTTTTGGGTGGTAGTGAAGCTATGAGATTGAAGGGGAAAGCCAAATGCTTTGCAGGTGCTGAAGACAATTCAAAAGATAATTGATGGTAATTTAAGACATAAATTAATTCAGAAAGAACTGGAAAGCATCTTGGTCTCCCAGTATGTTAGAAAAACAAAAGGCAATTAAAAAAAAAAGCCACAGAATGTTCTTTAGACAATCATGCCAAAAATAGCTAAAATTAGTTGTGTTAGCTGAGGAGAAGTTACATTACAGTTTTGCATATTGTTGTCTACCAAAAGAAGTATCTGAGTGTTGTTGCAGGAGTTCAGCAGGAATAGAAGCACATTATACTCTCCTGTCACCTGGCGGATAACTCGCTGGGAAAGTTGCTGGAGGGATTGTTCAATCCCACATAGGTGTCAGTGGGAGAGCTGTCCCTTAGTGAAGGCTCAGGACTTATTTAAAGGTAAGCTGAGCTGCTCAGTTGAGCCCTGGTAATGGCTTCAGTGGCATTTCTCACTGATTAATCACTGCACATTGGTAGAGCTGGAATAAAACTCAGCAGTTCCTGGATTCTGTTCCTGTGGTTAGACCGCCAGATCACAGTGTCCCTTTGGAGGTCCCAGTAGACAATAACAAGCAGACAATAATTTGACCAGAAATAGAAAATTGGGGAAGTAGTAACAATAAATTCATTAGCGCAGTAATTACTAAAGTGAAGAGAATTTTGCACATGAAGTAGTTATCCTTTAAAATTATCATCTTACAAAGAGTAAAGTAATGTAGGAGTATCAGGCTATGAAGAAAATGAGAATAACTACATCATCTTGGGGGAATTGGCCTATATTTTGGCCTTGGTGGTAAAGATGACCTTGTTTATGTGGAATGTTCATAGACAGAGCCAAGGAAGGATATGAAAGAAGGGTACAATGCCCTGTGACAGGTTATCCACTCTAAAAGATGAAACTTTAAAGATCTTGGCTCGATTGATGCTAACACACCAGAGATCATCTGCTGTACATTGCATGCAGTGGTGGGGTCACTCATCTTGGAGGCACTCTGAATATGCAATAATAATTGTTCCGTAAGAATCTGCATGACATTTAAGTTTATAGTTGATAATTTTTTCTGTTTGCTATTAGGACACAGTTCTGGGGCTGACTTGGGTCAGCCTTCCCATCATGATGGTGGGTCTATCCCATTTCTGCAGCTCCATGGGCTGAGCTCCAGGGTGGAGACTGTGTAGCAGGCATTTTGAGCAGGTCACAAGTGTTTTTACCAGTTATACACTCAGGTACTATATTAATGAAGTAGCTGTAGATGCCAAGATTGATAAGACCTTAAAAAAAAAATAAGCATAGAAAAAAACTATACTGTTGCTGGCAGAGTAAAGACAAAAAAAAAATCACATGTATTCTGGAAAACCAGGGGAAAAATAAAAGAAACTGCAGAAGGATTGACATTCAAAGCACAACATACTTCAACATGAGTTATAAATGCCCAGTAGATTTTTAAAGTTGTATTTCACTTATAGTTCCGTTTCTCTTCTGAGCTCCTGGTTACACTGCAATGTGTACCTGAATAGCTGACAGATAATTTGGATATGGCTGTAGCAGGAGCAGTGAAGCTACAGTGTATGTATGATAGGTTACATCTCTGGTGGTACCTACATAAATGTGTGAAAAACCTGTCTCATATCTAAGTGCTGTAATTGTAATTTTTCAATGTCAAGGTCAAGAGTGTAATCAGAGCAGCAGCACACTATGTTGTCATTGTTTCAGTTTGGAGAGGTAAATGTTTAACAGCAGTAGTTTGAAAATGGGTCATTACAGTGTGAAATTTGCCCAGTTTTTGTGAACTGTGGTTATTTAAGTAATGATATTTGCATAGGATCATTATTAATCCTGGACAATGCAAAGGAGGAAGAGCTGTTTCTAATTTGTGTAATCTCAGTAGCCAGCCAACTTCTTGGCACCATCTACCTCATTAAGCCTTAAATAGAGGGTGTTGAATTGTTTCAACACATTTGCTACATCATTCAAAAATGTTGCCCAGCAGATAGTATCTGCAATGCCCCTTGCTAAAATAAAAATAATCAAGGTTGGGGTAGAGAATAGTGTTACTGCCATTATTGCATATTCAGAAAGTCTCTCTCACTTCATATAATGAAAAAAAAAAAGGCAATTCTAAGCTCCTCAATATGTGTACTCTTTGCTGTTTAAGCATTTTTAATCTGCTCTTGACATTGCGTGAGATAATGGTTATTAATAAATACATAGGAATCCAGAAAATTGAATGTCCATGTAAACACAAAAACATTATCTCTTAAAACTGCAAAATTATTTCTGTTTGCTTTGGATGATCATCCTTTGTCTCTGGCAACATCAGAGACTGAATGTGAAGAGTTCCTGTGATGAAGATGTACACCTATCTAGTTCTTCTTTATATAAATGGTATACAGAATTAGAATGTAATTCCACAAAGTTACTTGCTCTGTTTTTCAGGATTTTAATAGATTGGGGATGAGACTGATTTCCCACTGCTTTGCACTTTTTGTAGTTACATAGATTGTTGTACAGGATGTACAAAGTGGATATAAAATGCTGCCATTGTGTTTTGATACATGCACAAAGTATGCACAATTATTATAGACCTATTACATTTGAATGATAAGAACATTTATCTGTGTGGAGATCATAACTGGTCTAAATGAGGGCTCCTGAAGAACTGTTCATTCAGGTCACTTGTCACATGGGACATACAGCTCTGGGCTACAAAGCCATGTGCTTTTTGTGTCATATCTCTGTGTTCAGGTTTACAGCAAGTAAAGAGGCTTTTGGCAGGTAAATCCTCTGACCACACCTAGAAAACTGATGGCCATATCAGTAACAGAGACCTCTGCAGTGGTGCTGGAAGGGCCTGAGTGGCTGTGTGTAGTTCTATTCCTGATCTGCATCTGTAAAACAAAGGATCCAACCAGACCTGCATAGCCTGTTTGCTGTTGTATAGTCAGAGCCAGGTAACCAAAAGAGAAGTGGAAATAACATCAGCACTAGCCCTTCTCTTCCTTACAGCTGTGGTTAATTAGTTTTGATTCCCTGGGACAGCTGTGTCTTATCAGGGGTAAATTCTTTGTCAAGGGAATGGCCAAGCATCAGACTTCTGTGCTGTGATTCTGTATATGCTTGGGGTTACCAGGAGTATTACTTAGCACAGATACTGAAAACCAACCTTAGGGTGTTCAAGATGGTTGTATGTCCTTTTTATATGTAGCATGTGATTCTGAATAGTAATGCCAGGGATGCTAAAGTTTTAGGAACATTAAGTACTTATTGTGTATGTAGGAAAACAGATCTTTGTTTGGAGTTCAGTCCTGTAAAAATATTTTGTAAAGCGTTTTGAGAACATAAGTTGAAGATTCTAAAGTGATGGATGCCACACACAGACAAAAACAGTTTCTCTTTTCTGATGCTCTTAACAATTTGCTGAAGGATCAGCTAAGACTGAAGAATGGACATCAGAACAGCCATGAAATTAAAGTGGCAGAATACAGCTTTAGACACATTAAGATGTGGGAGAGAATAAGGAGCAGGTGCTTGCCTTAAACCACAGCCTTGCTCGGAAGCCACATGTGGTAAACTGACTTGACATCACATGGCCTCGACAAGGCACAGAGTTGACTGAGCATATGACCAGCCTTACCATGACAGGGAAGTAGAATGCAGACAAAGGATGCTGCAGTCTGGCCAGGAACGAGTGAGATTCATCATGGCTGCCTCTTGGGTCCTGTAGGAAATTGATCAAGAATGGGATGCCAGATCTTCTATACCAGCCTTTGACCAGAAGTACAAGCAACAGTTTTGCGGTTGATTATTGTTGATTATTTAATTCAGCTCTCTCTTTTACATTTTCTTAGGTGCTATCTTAATTAACCATGTTTCCATTATGGCCAGAGGAAAAAACAAAAAGAACAGGGCAAGAGTAAAAAAGTGTTTCTTGGCCGAAAAATGAAGAACTAGTGAGGCCTCCCAAGAAATTTAAAAATGCATGGGGCAGACTGAGGCTGTCAGCCCAGACTCTCTCACCTGATTTCCAAACCTGGCTGCTCTCATACTGAAGAGCTTTCTTGCTGAAGTCAACTCTGCTTTGGGCAGGCTATTCCAGCCCCAGTCAAAATTTATCAGTTTTTTACATTCAGATACTCATAGAAGCAGGAAGATCTTCTCTTCTTCCTTACAAGTAGGAGAAAGCCCCTGGTTACAGTTTCCCCCTAGCTCTGAAATACTCTTTGGGTTTCAGAAATGCTGACAGCATGCACTGTGAAAATGTCCATCAGAAGGACTGTAACACAAAACTTCACGAACTGATTGTTAGCACTGGCCTATGAGAATCAGTGAAATGAGCTCAAACTCAAGTGACAATGGAATCTGCGTTTCCCAAATCCTGCTTAAATTAATAGATCCTAAACCATGTCTTCTGCTTGAGGTCTGTGGGTAACACAGAGAAAGAAGTAACTTGGGTGTGCTTTGTTCAATGCAGACAAAACTTGGGCTGCTCCAGAAACAGAGCTGTGTAGCTGCAAGGGAATTTGAGACCTCTACCCTGTTCCCCTTTTCTTCAGATTTTCTTAGACTGTCTTTTTATCAAGCCAGTTTTTAACATATCCAGAGCAGGTAACGAGGTATGTAAAGAATTCTAGTCTTAAAAAATGGGCACTTTAAGGCAGCTTATTCTCTTTGTGGATCTAACTCCTGAGTTGAGATGACAGTGCTGAAGGAGTTTTTATGCAGCTTTTCCGGTGAGGTGGGGAGAGCAGAGAGGAGCCACCTCAAGCGCTTAATTGTGTTTCTGAAGCCACAGCTGCTCTGTACTCCATACAAGTCCTACCAAGAGATCACAATACCAGCTGGGGACTGGCATGGCCAGCCTGCCTGTGCCATGTCCTCTCTTGGCTCTGTGCCTGCTGGGGAGCAGTTGTAGGAAGCTCCCGCTGAGAGCAAGCTGAGAGCTCTCGCTCTCACCACCAGCAGCAGATTTCATCTGGCTACATCCCAGATGATGGGAGGTAATCTGTTGCATTCACTGCAGTTTTTGACTTCTCCTCATCTGCTATTGAAGATTGTATCAGTAGTTTTGCATCCCTAATTTGTAAGTGATTTGCACTCCAAGTTGTGAGAACAAATAATTCCGTGCATAACTTAGAAAATGTGGCCTGTGGAGTCTATTTGCAGTAACCATATTAGTTAAATTACCAGTGTGATTAACTGTAAGAACAAATGTGCTTTCAGAAATACCAATGCAATTATTTCTGGTAATTTATTCCACTCTTTACAATATGGCTGCAAGAATCTGAACTAGTGTTTTTCAGATAATATATTCCATATTTTGTGGTGGGGACTTGAGAGAAATTTCTTTTTGCTAGAGCAATTAGTTTATACTAATTTGGAGAACATGTTCAGTGTTCCTCATTAGAGTTTAGGAAATGGTGAGTAAAATGATTTTGATTGTAGGTACTCAGTAACATAACAACATAGTACGCTTCTAAGCTCTCATTTCCATATCTTTTCATTTTTTAAGATTAAAACAGCATGCATAACATGAGTGTATAAGTATATATACTTTAGGATTATGAAACCAACCCCCACTTTTACAGTGACACCAGTTGGATATTTATTTCTGAGTGAGTGCTGCATTCCCAAGTTACTGATCTAGCTCGAGGTTAGTATTGCCTTAGTTGGGTTCATTCTACTCTATGCTTGTCTTGACAAATATCTTTTCTGAAGTTATCTGTCTTGAAAGGAAAAGAACAACTTTAAATCGTATTTTTTGTTTTTTCCTTCTGATTTGGGTCCAGTATGGAATGCAGCCACATTAGTAGTCAGTCAAATTAACGCAAGAGAGAAGGTTTCAATTTTTAGGTAGGAATGAGGGAAAATAGTTTGCCTTTGTAGAGTGACAGGATCTTCAATCAGATGCTCTACCAGCTACACTTGGAAGTGTGGCACCAAAGGCTATTTCTTTGAGCTTAGTAGCTACTTGGTGGTTCATTGCTGCTTGAAACCTTTTAAATTTTTTATTGCTGAATTTATGAAACTTAAGTTATGGATGGCACAAATACTGTCTTTGTTTTTAAATTGTTTGAGGAATTGTAGCATTATTTTTGATTTATTAACATTTTTCTGGGGATAAATATGTTGCTAGTATTGGGGGCAATCAAGTGGGGATATTTCTCATGTAGTATTACATATTAGTTTGGTCAATTTTCATCTGAAAGAATATTCATGTCAAAAGCAGTGGCTCAGGAGTCATGCCACCAAGATCTGGGTCTTCTGTTAATTCCATTCCAAGTTGCCATTTTGCTGTTGAAATCTTCAATTCTTACTTCAAGAAGCATCAACATCATGATTAGGATCTTTATTGATGAAAGGTCAGATCTTTGTCTTTGGAGACCAGTTGAGAGCACTGCGTGTTTCTGTTGAAAACTGGGAAATAGTTATTCACATAACCTCCTTTCAGCCCTCCTTAAATTCCGTGTTAAGGTCAAAATCATTACTGTTTACCACTTGCACTTATACAAAAGCTGGATGTACTACACATGCCTAACTACCATGCTGTATCAAAGTTGTATCTTTGTGTGCCTGTAGTCTTGTGAACCAGACCACTTATTTAAGTTAAAATGAATCTGGGAAAGTAAAGCTGCCTTAAATTAAGGTTTAGGGGGATGCTGTGAACACATGTGCCTCTATGAAGACTTGAATGGCAGTTGCACAAGTTCTGCCTTGATTTCTCAGTAAATTGATGTGCAATGGATATGTTCCTTTTTTTATTCTGTTCTACAATGAAGACATACAGACTTATAATTCTAGTTCAGAAAAAAAAAAAAGCCTTACAAATTAATAAAAGTTACTACATACTCCTTCACATATTACATAATCAAACATATATTTCTCCCAAACTCACGAATCTTTGAAAGATTTATGAAGATAGTGAAGAATCATGCAAGATAGAAATGTTCTTCTAAATTTGCATTAAGGACTTGGTGTTTACAATAATGAATTGAGAATTATCATCATTCAGTGAGGCTGAATGAAAATGAATGCCTACTCATCAAAAGAGTTTGTAGAAGAGTAGTAATATCTCTGTGAGGCTTCAGAGGTGTATGCTTGTAATCACATGTAATCTTGATCCAGTGTACCTTTTCTACAAAACTACAGCACGATATTTTGCTGGCAGTTTGTGGGAATATTTCTTTGAAAGGGTGCTTGTACTTCAGAAAAACTCTGGTCCACTGTTGGAAGTCAGCTGCCAACTTGCATTAGTTGAATATAAATAATAAACCAACAGGCCCTTGGAACAGTTCAACCCAAAAGAAATTAAATAGTTGATTTCTGACCTTCATTTTTCATATGTTGTAGTAGCCTGGTACCTTTTTTATTTGCATTTCTGACATGAGGTATTTAGGAGCATTTTTAGAATTAAGTTTGATGCAATAATTTTTTTTTTTTCATTCTACTGGGTACTGAATTTATTTGGGTAGCTGAAGTTCTAGAGGAAAATTATCACTTCTGTTATTATTACTATTTGTATGTACTGATTAAAAGTGATGGTCTTAAGAAATATGTAGAAGGCCTGTAATAAGCAATATGATTTGAACCCCTCATGATACTGCTGTAGAAATGTCTCACTGCTGCTAAATATTGCAGAGTTATTAATCTTCCTTGACAAGGAGCCATTCGTTTTTAAGGTATTTTTGGTGTTTAGTTCCCACTTCACTACATTTCCCATGTTTTTTATCTGACGTAATATTCCTCCTGACTGAGGGGCTTGGGAGACTTCAACCCACACTGCAGCCTGTAGGACAGTGACAGTGAGTGCACACATTGAAGTTGAGGTCTGTCTCCCATTCCCTGTTTGAGGGTGCAGATCCTCCTACTCTAAGCCAGTCCCTGTGCTCACACATTCCCCCTGGGGTGTGATAGTCCCCATCCCAGGACGATCTGCTTTTGCTCATTTCCTTTTTCAAATCCCTAAAGCTTCACCAGCCTCACAGGTCCAGAACTTCTTCTGACCTCTAGTACATGGTGAGGCAGAGAAGGTGTAAAGGGTACCAGATTCTAGAATCAACTGCAGAAGGAAGTTAAGTCTGTTGATATCCTGGGATATTGGATATTACTGTACTTTCATTGTATCAGTATTTAAGAATTGTTATTATTTGTTGTAGCATACTTGTTCTTTTATAATACCAGTATATTGCACATCACTGCGCTACTCAGAGGTGTATAGAGCAGATTAAAAGAAATCAGTGTGCAGAATTCCTTGCCCCATTGCAGGGAACAGCATTTAAAATCAGAAATGACATGGAGTGGTGGTCTTATTCATGAAGGAAAAACTGAGGGTTCATTTCTACTCATTTCATCCAGTTGAGGTTTTGATCAAAGTTCCTACACTAAAATCCTATTATATTGTTTGAGTATTTTTTCCCTTGTCTGATACCCAGATATCTGTCACATTGCCGTTTTTGCAAGTAAAATGAAGCTATGCAAAGAGATAGAAAAATTGTTATTCTTGGAGGTGATAATAAAGTTTCATATTGTGCGTAAAAATCAATACTGTATATTTTAAATATAAATTTATCAGCTAGTGAATAGAGAGGAAAATATAGGAAGGGTTCTTGGTTTGTAGTTTACTGTCCTCACCAATGGATATCTGTAACATGATTTAGGAGATAGTGACCAAATGTTTTTAAAAGAATAATTCATCTGAAATAGTACATTTCTCTGCAGGTTTTGACATCATGATAACACTTTAATTGAACTCCTAAGAGGGACTTATTCATCCAGGGAAAATATATTTTAAACACTCTAGACTGTGGATTGTGTAAATCTGGTTACCTCCATGAGCAGACTTGTGTTGTCTGATCTTGGAAAGCAGGTGGTGACAGAACTAAGATTCTGTAGAGGAGATTTATGATGCTGTTTGCCTGTTATTAAAAAATTGTTAATTTTTAAACAGAGGGTTTGTTGCAGGTCACGAATTTGTAGCTCTGAGTGTTTGTGCCACCTGGCAGGGGGGTGTGCACAGTTGCCCAGCTGTGACAGCACAGTGGCATGGGGGCTTCTCTTTTGTCTCCAACAGAAGCAGGGGGCAAGAAGCTGCGGAGCACCGTCCAGAGGAGCACGGAGACAGGGCTGGCCGTGGAGATGAGGAACTGGATGACTCGCCAGGCGAGCCGGGAGTCAACGGATGGGAGCATGAACAGCTACAGCTCTGAGGGAAAGTAAGCAGCATTTACAGCCCTGGTTTCTTAAGGTCTCTCCATGAAACTGAGGGACGTTTCTCCATGAAACTGGTTGTTAGAGAGAAGCACAGTGGGTGCTGTACGTCCTGCTCAGTCAGAATTCCCTTCACAAGGCAGTGTCATTGATGGGCTAAGCTTAGGTCTTCCCCTGCAAGTGAAAAAGTCTCCCACTGTTGGTGCAGGAAGGAGGAGGATCATTTCTGCTGTGCCATGGGAAGGGCACATGGTGGGTCAGATCATCATTATGAAATGTGTCGGGAAGGGACGCAGGTGCAGTAGACCAGGTAAAACACAGATATGGACAAGTTCTCTTCCAAAAACTCATGGCACACGTCAGTGCTATGCAGAGCAAAGTGTTTATAGAGCATTTCCAGGTTTCATTCACTGGGCTCAAGAGCTTTTCAAAGATTCTGCTACATTTAACCTGAAGAAATTATCTGCACAGAAGTGTAAGTCTGCCATGAATCATGGTTATCATAAAAACCCAAGTTAAAAACTTCTGAGTGGTATCTCTGAAACATTTCCCAGAAAAGTCTTATTGTGGATTGATCTATTAGTGGTGTCCACAGCACTGGACAATAGATCTGTGCTGCACAATATATCTTATGCATCCAAGTTGATGTACTATACACATTTGAGATGGACATTTCTTAATGATTGGTCATTACAAATTTCATTAGTTCTTGTTGCTCTGTAATGGGTCACAGATAATTTATGGCAAGCATTTTCATTTTAAGTTACTTTGCCACAAGGGATTTCAGTTCTGTTATTGAACAGATGTCATTCTCAAAGACATTTTTAACAAAATATTTCAAATGAATGGTGATTTTGAAAATAGCAACCAGTATTTGGTCTAATGTCATCATTTTACTGTGTACATTTGATATTTAGCCATTGAATTCACAGTAACTGAAAAGTGTGAGCAATTTAACCTTCATGTAACTAAGTCAGTGGTAAGGGTATGTGTTGCTATCTTAATGAACTGGTCTCAGATGAATACTTTGATAATTAACAGTGGTCTGTAATGCATTGGAAAAGGAGAACATGATGGAAGAGTACAAATTTGGAAATTATTGAGGAGTAGTGCTTTTTTTACCTGTGTGTTTATATGCTGGAGGCTAGATTGCTGCTTGTTGAACACTGTGGGATCTTGAAAATTACAGTAATTGTTTTGTGAGTTCCTTACAGTACTACCAAAGCCACAAACATTAAGTGCAAAATATCTAGAAAACAAAAAACAAACCCAAGCCAAAATAAAACAAAAATCAACCAAACAAATAAAAATCACAAACAAACAAAGGGCAAATTTAAGTGTATTTTTGTTGGTTTCTTTTGTGATATTATTTCTAGTTTGATCTTCCCTGGTGTGAGATTGGCTGCAGACAGCCAGTTCAGTGATTTTCTGGATGGACTTGGTCCTGCCCAGCTTGTAGGACGACAGACTTTGGCAACGCCATCAATGGGTAAGTATTTATGTCTTCTACATATGACATATTCTATTTGGTCAAGTAATTAGAACATAAATTTTATCTCGATTCCCTTTAAATATGGATTTCTTTTGTGGTTTTGAACAACTCAGTTAAGACCAAAGCTGTAACCTCAGCCATAGTTGATTATAATCATGGATGCTTATGAAGACTTGCAAAAGTAGAAAGTTGCTTTGAAAAATTCAGTCTTTTACCTCTTCTTCAGTTTTCCATGTTTAAAATGGGGCTAATGAGACCAAACTTTTCTCTGAATCACTTGAATAATATTGTATAAAAATTGGTAATTTAGGTGCAAAATATTTGTTATTGTTACGTTTACAGGCTTTTATATTCATAAGTTACCTTTTCATAACTTGTCTTAAAACTAGAGGCACAGTGAAGAGATTTCAAGTAGTTTTACAGAGCTGCTTTATGTGAATTCTCTTGCTGCCTTTTTTTTATATGAAACTCTTAAGAAATAGAAATTAACTTGAAGTAATAGAGGCATGGAAGATGGGAGACAAGGTGTTATTGCAGAGGTTTTAAATTGTTTACTAACATAAACAGCAGTGAAGAGGGCAAATATTAAATTATCTAGTAGTGTTAAAATCTAGATCATACTTATTAATGGAAAACAGATGATACAAGTCACCACATATTCATCCTAGAAATTTTGTCAACATTTCATATATTAAAGTAGCTCTGAATTACAATGCTGGGATTGCTTTTCGTTATCTAGGAGATATTCAAGTGGGAATGATGGACAAAAAAGGACAACTGGAAGTAGAAATAATCCGAGCCCGTGGCCTTGTTGTAAAACCAGGTTCAAAGACACTGCCAGGTAAGGAAGAAAAACCTTAGTAACAACCCTACCATGAGGCCAGCTGTTAGACTGGATGATCCTAATGGGTCCCTTCCAACTCAGTATATTCTATGATTCTAAGATTCTAAGAATAGCATTCTACCAAAAATGGCTGTGGCTTTTTTGTTCAGCTTTGTCCACTCTTAAATAATTCAAATCTCGTAGATTACAGTGTTGTATACTGAAATGCATACCGTATTGAAATAATACACCAAAAATCAGCCCTACTTCAGGAGGAAATTAAAAATCAGGCTGCCAGAGCTGCATCCTTAGTTGTGGGGTAGAAAGAAAGGTATATACTGAAGATTTTATATAATAGTCTTAGAAATGAAGAGGTAATCAAAAGATGTGAAACAGGTACCTACTTGAAAAGTAGAACAACATTTGATACTTACTCCTTATTTTATAATCTGATGTCCTGTAACACTATGTGAAAAGGACGATATAATGATATTTTTAGCAAGCTCTTCTGTCAAAATAGAAATTGTGTCAGAATCTTTTCTTCACTGATTTTCACCTTGTAGATACTTTTAAATTGTTAACGATTTGGAGCATTGATCCAAATCTCACCAAAGTCATTGCAAGTTGTGCATTTACTTAATAGGCCTATTTTGCATATTGCACCATATAGGGATGCTATATATAGGAATACCTGATTTTTGCAGGTCAAAATATGAGTTGTTTCATGGTAAAAGAGACATATAAAAAGAAGTCAAGAAAAAAATATACCCAAGGAGAAGAGTAAAGAAAATGCATGGATGCTTTGTATGGGCATAATTGTTAATATTGCATGTGAGATTTGTTCTTACAAGTTATATATCCTTTAAAAGCAGATTTTTATATGGTGATAGAAAGTGTGTGTTTTACACAAAAACATCTGGACTTCTTTACCTACTGTTCTTTATTTTCATTCTTCTAAGCACCATATGTAAAGGTGTATCTATTAGAAAATGGAGTCTGCATAGCCAAAAAGAAAACAAAGGTAGCAAGAAAAACACTGGAACCACTTTATCAGCAACTTCTATCATTTGAAGAAAGTCCCCAAGGGAAAGTTTTACAGGTAATTTGCATAAATATTTCTCTAAACCTGAAAATGTCACCTGTACAGTTTTCACTGAATGAGTTTCAAACTTGTTTCAGGCTTCATTTGGCAGTAAATTCTCATATTTGATATACTTGCTGAGCAGATAAACACAACAGTAATAGCTGTTTATACAAGTAGAAACCGAGTATGCAAGTAAAAGTGAGCAAAAGTGAGTTATAGATTATTTTGCTTCTGCTATATGTATGGGCTCCTTTCACTGGGTTTTCTCTGGTATCATGGATCACTGCTGTTTGTGCCCAGATGATTTCTGTCATTGCATCATGATTAGTGTACAGAGAACTAAACTATGTCAGCAGTCAGACATTTTATTCTTTACTGTAATTAAATAAGCACAGTTTTTTGACAAATCAGATAAATGCTTTTGACATTTTTGCTGAAATTTTTCTATTTTCTTGTGTTTCTTTTCCTAACAGATAATTGTCTGGGGAGACTATGGACGTATGGATCACAAATCCTTTATGGGAGTGGCACAGATACTTTTAGATGAACTGGACCTGTCCAACATGGTGATTGGGTGGTTCAAACTTTTCCCTCCTTCTTCCCTAGTAGACCCAACCTTAGCTCCTCTCACTAGGAGAGCTTCCCAATCATCTCTTGAAAGTTCAACAGGACCTTCGTATGCTCGCTCATAGCAGCTGTGAAACTGTCGTCATAGCAACCAGCGTTACAAAAAAATAAAATTACAGGTCGCAAACCCTGGTAACACTGCATGCTTAATGTTGTGTCTTCTGAGCCTGTTTCTAGGGCTGCAACGCGATCCTGTGTTCTCAAGGAAGTTGCACACATTGTGCCCTATGGAAGGCCCTCAGGTGATGGACTGAAATCATGAGGAACTGATAGGTTTGGAGTTCAGGGACTCAGTTTTGGTCCAATCTGAAGCCATGGACTAAACTAAAAAAGTCAATCTGTTTCATGCAACAAAAGTCCTTTTCAATGGCATATCTGTTTTGTTGCTCCCATTTCTTTATTTATCTGCCCTCCCCTCCTAAAGTTCGGTTATGCCACAGAAACAGAGTTACCCTCCCATGAAGCCATGTTACATGTCAGTGGATTAGCAGACACTGGAAGAAAAGAAGAATCTAAGGATGCTGGAAAAGTCAACTGACACTTGCAGCAGTTGCTTGAGATCTGAAAACTCTTCATATTGAAAAGGTTCAAGACTTAAAGTGGCAGGCTTCATACCTCCAGCTGTTCACACAGTGAAACCCCAGACATGATGGACTCTGAAAAATAAAGTTCTGTGGATATACTGTACTGTATGAAATTAAGAAACTTTTTTGCATGGACACAGATTTAGCTGAACACTTAAATTATTTTCTTGGGGCTGCAACTTGCAAAAAAAAAAAAATCAGCCATTTTCAACGGTTTATATTATTTTTAAAAATAAATTTCACTAGTGCATGGTTTTAAAGGGAAGAGAATGCAACAGGGTGATACAAAGACACACCACGTTTATCATTCTTTAAAGCAGTCATGGTCTGTGTTTTTGCAGACTTATATTAAAAATAAAAAATAATTTCTAGCAAATATTTAAAATTCTGTTTATGTGACAAGAAATAAGTGTAATATATTAAATTTATTTAAATGTAAAAGGTAAAAGCCTTGTAAAGTTCAACATAATGTGCAAATTGTACACTTCTTTTACCTCCTTCTTTATCTCTCCTTCCAATCTCCCTTCTTCCTTTTGCTCTTTTTCCCCTCTACCTCCCATGATGATCAGCATATTCTGAAATGGCTACCTTTTGACTTATTACTGTCTTATGCCCCATATTTGGTTCAGGGCTGCAGATTGTTCTGCATTTCTGAATTATTTGAGAAAAATATTGTTTAAGAGCTTACTTTTTTTCAAGCATGTTGAAAAGGATTTTGCAACATGGCTTGGGAGTACATTAATGTAATTCAGCATGTATTTGATAAAGAAAATATTTGAACTTTTGCAATTTATTGTACAGTGCATGGTAACTTATTTTCATTTTTTCTCACCTTCAAATTGAATTCTACAGCAAAATACTGGAATCATGTGGCCATTGTGAGATGTCTTCAATAAATTTGTTTTCAGCACCAGCATCTTTCATTCAAAGACTGAACTATTATTTCTTGAAGGTT
Organism: Trochalopteron elliotii; assembly: GCA_024734555.1. Lineage (NCBI taxonomy): Eukaryota > Metazoa > Chordata > Aves > Passeriformes > Leiothrichidae > Trochalopteron > Trochalopteron elliotii. Next base: position 2,387,275 of record JANPWX010000012.1, on the reverse strand, counting down.
TTTGGAAAGAGGAAGAATTAAGTACCTGATTGATTTTTAGGAAACAAATTTAAGCACTTTTATTTGCACTAAACCAAATTGATTGCTACATTTTTGAAATAGCAAAAGCAATGAAGGTTACAAATCCATACAGTTCTTCTGCTGTAAAGTTCAATTTTCATAAACTACATTTGCGTTGCAAAAGGCATAATTAGGTAGTATCAGTCTGGAAAGTATCAGTCTTTGGCTGGTAAAATAGCCTTAAAGAAAGCCTTTCAGTACCACTCTGTCAGCCATTTGACACCATTACCAGAACCTCACTGCAGTTAGTGGATCTTCAGAACCCTGGGTTTTGTAGCAGACAGTAACTACCGTTGGGTGGTGCTGCAAGTTCAAGCTTCTCATTATGTTATATTATTTAAAGGGAATGTAACTGGCTAATGTTTAATAACAAAATATCCTTCTTTCTTTTTTTTTTTCCTTGGGTCTTTGTATGCCTTTAATACCTATTTAAGGTTTAATATTGAAATCTTGCAATAATTTTTGAAGTACATTACATTTACCTTTATGGCCACACAGAATTATTCTGATTTTATTTGAATATCTGTTGAAGTTTCCCATTAACAAATTGTACATGCCTCTTAAGAGGGAAAAAGTAATAACAGTATCACTTATAATGCCTTTTACTTTGTGCAATATCATAGAAAATGAGATTGTGTCTTGTCTGCAGAGTTTATATAATGGATTATTGTTAAGTTAATAGACAGACTGGTAAAATTATATTTATTGAAATAATTTAGACACCTGTCTACCAGCAGCAAATAAATACTACTAACATGCAGTCTACAATATCCCCTAGGATATTAAACAAAAATACATAACCATTTTCCTGACACTGTGAGATGTGCTCACACATTCTTGTATGCATAGTCCTCTATAAATTATTTCAAATTTTAAAATCAAGGACATGATGCATGGATGGTTTGTACATAATTGTCATTATGCAGTATTTATTTTAAAAAAAATTAATGTATTTTTTTTAATTTTCACACATCTGCAATTCTACTTATGGTTTAGTCATGTAAATAGTACTATTCCAGTGATCACTGCTGTCTTGTAAATAGTACGTTTTAAAAAGCTAAAAGGAATTACAGTTGGGAAAAAAAAAAAAGGCAGATTAGGCCTGTAATGAACACCAACTAATGTAAATCAAACTCATTCTGGTGATGGTATTTAACACTTTAAATAAAACATTTTCTTTACAGAATTTGTGTGCAGAATTTTGTTGCTTTTCTCTAAGGTGGTCAGCAGCATCCTTCCACATGCTTCATTGGAGCTGGTGGCAAGCAGCCCACGCAGCTGGAGACCAAACACGTTTTTCTTCTGCCAGCAGGGCTGCAGGTGGAATGCCAGGTTCAAGATGCCACGCTCTCTGCCAGGCTCGGGGAGCAGTGGGAGGCCAGGTGAGCCCATCACCCAGCCAGGCCGTGGGCTCGGCGCTCCGGCCATCCTTGGGTTCCCACAGGCCAACAGTGCCTGGCTCCCAGCATGGAGCTGCCCAAGCTGCCAGCTCTGGCTGCCAGGACGAGCTCCAGCTACAGTATAACCAGCACACTGAATGTGGTGAGACCTTGAAGTGCTCCCATCAGCTGCTGGGGAGTGGCTGCACCACCCAGTTAGACTTCCACCCTAACCCTAGATACCACCTAACATTAGCTGCCTTTTTTTTTTTTTTTTTTTTTTTTTTGTGAGCAGGGTACAAATGAGGACAGAATGCCCACCTGACAGGTTGGCTCATGCATAAATATTGAGCTCATGCAGTCTCTGCTGAAGGGAACAGTGGCCCAACAGTTCTACAGCGATGAGAGGGGTGGGTGGAGATGGGAAGGTAGAGAATTTATCTCTACCTGACCCCTCAGAGGCAGCATCAGCACAGGCAGTGGTGACTGGGCAAAACTTAAGTACTTATGACTTGGAAATCTACTGAAGAGTGAGAGTCTGGCTGACAGTTTGCACAGCAAAATGTGCGTATTTGTTTGCAGATACGAGGTGAAAGAAAAGCACTGCAGTACTGTCATGAGACAAAAACACCAAAAAAGGAAGCAAATGTATTTGGGCCAAGCAGTTGTGGGAACTGTGAAGATGAGAACTCCATTTGTTGCACTGCATCTGCAACTGGGTTGCTGGAGGAACAGATCCAGATTTCTGGTGTATTAAACCACTAATACCCCAGCAGGTCCCTCTTCTGCTGGTGCCAACATTGCTGCTGCAACCGTGTTGGGGCAGGGATATCTCTGGGTGGGAACTGGACTATGAGGGCAGGTGAGGCTGCCCCATGCCCCGGAGCACATCACCTCCAGCCCTGTGGTGGGGTGGGCAGCAAAACACCTCCTCCTACAGCGGAACATGAGACCTTGTCTTTCTTTGGCACTTGTTAGAAATATACACAATTATACTCAGCGAATCCTTGAAAAGGCCCTTTGTACAGACCAAGAAAACTCCAACATATACTCTTCTAAAGGGTCTTATTCTCTGAGACATTTTCTCAAGATTGCTTGCTGTTTCCCCTCTACAATTTCTTCTTGTCTATGTCCACTTAATGTGGGATTGCAAGATTTCCATGTTTTAGAAAAGGATTTGTTATAAGTTAGTATAGCTCTAGTTACCCCATAAGGGCCCTTTGTCTTGAAGTTTTCTCTTATCAGAAGTTGATAAGAGTTTCTATGCCTCTCTGGTCTTTGCCCAGAGACTGTTTCCTATTGGTCCTTTCCCCATGATGCTCCCTGCCCATCCTCTCCTTCTTCCCCTGTCCATCATTAAGTCACTATCTTCAAGGTCCAGAACTTTCGAAGAGATTCGAACAGCAGTTGGCAGATTCCCTCGAGACCCCTCCCCAAATTACCTTGATTTGTTAGTAGTTAGGTAATTCAGTTGGCATTTGGTACTTTGCTTTGTTTTATTGGTTTATAGCTTGTATCCACCCCTTGAACCTGTCCTGGACAAAACCCCCCTGTAGCCTTTGTCCGAGGTCTCTCCTGAGGCATCGGGCAGGAGGTAAGGGGTTCCCCTGTGACTCCAATAAACCTCTGTTCCCTGACCCTCCGAGAGTCCCCTCTTTCATTTACACCACGGCTGTGACAGCGAAGGTCCAGGGGCTGCTGAGCCAAGACCCGCAGATCGATCCTGTTGTGGCGTGTCGGAGCTGCTGGGAGGTCTAGCCGAACACCGGGCTGACCAAAGAGACACGCACACCAACAACTTAATTTCAAACCAAAGAAAACTGGACCATTTTAATATTAAGAGTGCCACTTTACTCATGACTACTAAACACTGGCTCAGATGGTTGATTCATCTGGTTATGCTGGGAGGAGTTTGTGCCAATAAAAAATGCAGTAAAACACCATGGTACTCTAACTGGGGGGCTTTTCTGCTTTCATGACTTTACTTCAGATTTACAAGGCTTAAGTGGCATGATGTTTGCCACGTTGAGGGTGGGCATGGCACAAGCACAATCCTAACCATTTGCATTCTCACAGTTTTCCACTACTATCAAGTATCTGTTCACAATTGTAAAATAATTAAAATGTAATTTTAATTTGAGATTTAATATGATGTAAGAGGTAACAAAGCAATAGATTTCATAGCTTCCTCCCAAAGTTAGATAATGCTGTGTGGAAGTCTAGAGCAGTTTGTACTTCTTCCCTTTGTTCATATCTGTGCAATTCTTACCTCTCTGATACACATGCAGCAAAGAGCAGACACCACAGCTGTAGATATCATAATCAGCTGTCAATTGTGACTATCCTCTCTGTCCCTTCCTTGGTAAGTATTTACAGCAATCTTCACCAGGAGCAAGTAGCAACACAAGAAAGAAGATGCACATGTGCCCAGCAAAGAATGGTTAACCTTCAAAGGACAGATTTATGGAACCTAGCTTAGCTGATTAAAAAAAAAAAAAAAAATACAGCTATCTGCTACTAATACCAAAGATAAATTAACTTCTGGAATTATTTGCTTAATACGTGCCTATTTGTGATGTCTTGTTTAAGATGGGATGAATCACACTGGGGACATTAGATTCTCTCCTCTCTCCATTGGCCACAGAGGCAGGAAGTGATGAATGGCTTCTGTTGAATTTCTACCTTCACAGCAGCTGTGCTTAGGAGAAGCAGATCCAGGCACAGCAGCCAGAAATAAGAATGAGGATTCCATAGGCCTTCAGTAGCAAGATCCATTTGAACTGCCTGTGTAATTAGTAGAGGGCAGCAGGCGGCCAATAATTGATGAAGGAGGAAATGGGTGTGAATTAATTTCCCAGATCTGACACACTGTCATGTCAGGTGACTCCTCAGCCCAGCCCCAGGGAGAAAGAGAAGCAGCCATACTAATTAAACCACAGGGCACTGATGCCCTAAAATATGGCATGAGGTCGCATGGAAAGGAAACAGCATCCTAGATCTGCAGAGAGTGCAGGGCATGGGACTAAGGAAAAATTTGTCATAAGTGCTTGTTGTCTGTGACTATTACTGTAACCAAGAACAGTTTATTAAGTGCTATCCAGAATGTACATATTATGGAAGTGATGTTGGCATGAAGATGGAGTGGGTGGGTGGCTCTAGATGCCATTAATTTTATAGACATGTAGGTTTAGTGAGGTGGGACCAGGTCTGGCGCTGGTTGAGTGTTTCAAGTGCAAGACTCATGAGCAGTGGCTGAAGTGACTTGGCTTGTTCAGCTTGGAGAAGGATAAGGAGTGATTCCATCACAGTCTAAAGCTTCCTCCCAGGGGCCAGTGGAGTGGGAGCTGCTGACCTCCTCTTTGGGGAGCGGTGATAGGACATGGGGAAATGGAATGGAGCTGCATTGGTCGAAGTTCAGATTGAATATTAGGGAAAGGCTTTTCAACCAGAGGGTGGTGGCTCACTGGGCTCTCCCGGGAAGCAGTCATGAGTTCAAGGAGTGTCTGGATGATGCTCTTAGTCATCTGGTTTAGGTAGTCCTGTGAGAAGCAGGCAGCTGGACTTAATGTTCCTTATGGATCCCTTGCAACTTGAGATATTCCATTATTTCTTTAAACAGCTGTTAGGGCTAATGTAAAAGTTGTTAGTCAAAGTCCTTCTGTCTAGCTGCAGTTTTGGTAAAGGAATGATCAGTGTTTTAAAAATGGTATTTATATTAAGGTGTTGCCATTCACCTTAAATGAAAACAAACAGAAACATCAACATTTGCTAGGCCAAAACTCAACCAGATTCCCGCTATGTTGATAGTGCTACTGACTCACAAAGAAAAGGGCCAGTACTACCCTTGCCAGTGTGTGTTAGCCTAGTTTGAATGCCCGTAACAGTCAAAATTATTGTCCCCTTGATAAGAATTAAAGGAAATTTAGGTAATACCGAGGGATTAAATAGTAATGTGAAATTATCAAAGTGGCAGATATTTTATTGATATCCATTCTGATTCCCCCTTTTGTTTAACATTAATTAGTATTTTAGCTGCAACATTTCTGAATACTGGCAAGAGAGATTCCTGAAGATGAGGAAGAATCATTTATATCAGGCACCATCTCTCAGGGACCAGCACACTTAGCATTTTGCTTCATGGGAAGAAACTCAGTTAAGAAGCTTGAGGACATTTGAAGCTTCTTCTTATAGTCTCCCACACACCAGAAACGAAACAAAGACTTTCTTTATCTAACAGTTTCTCAGCCCATATTCTGATTCCATACCAAATTCTGAACTGTGATTTTGTGTTTTTGGATTTGTACTCAAGAACTGCTTACTCTCAGATCTGCTGACTTGGCCTTACAGATGCCTTAGTTACTGTCTGCCACATGCCTGAGGTGTCAGTGCACACAGTTACACAACCTCATGCACAAAAAAATGAGTCCTGTCCTTCACTGGGTTTTGGCGGTACAAACACTGTGTTTTTTGGCTCAACAGTCTGAAAGCCAGCAGCTCTGGCTCTCTAGGAACAGCCCTGGGGTAGGATGGCACTTCACCAACAGACAACTTTGTTCTTCACTAGCTAAAATACACTTGGAGAATTAACATTTTTTATATATCCTGATGCACTTTGGCCATTGAAATAAAGCGAGAGATAAGGGTAGACCTCAGAGTGAGCCAAGAAGCATTTGGGTAACATGAAGGGATCAAGGCCACTTAAATCTCTTAAAATGCAACCGCATTTCTAAGTTGTCCCCTAAACATGAGTCAGGAGATAGACAAAGAAACGTTGAATGGAGATACAGAGGTGACGTATTCTTGTCAGCACCTTAAAAACTCTTAAACAAAACAAAGCAAAACAATGTTGGCACAGTTCCCAGCTCTGAAAGTTACATTTAGTGGAAAAGCTAAAGAAAATTAAGATAAGAATACTCATTTTGGATTTCTGCGAATTCTTCTCATTTCTAACCCAGGATTTCTTGTTTTAAATTAGCATGGTATCAGTAAAAATCACAGTATCTGTGCATCTGTAGAACTAGTTTCTTTAGTTATACATGTTTAACTAAGAACATTTTTTTTATATTGTTTTCTTTACCTATTTAGGCACAGTTTTTATTTCCTTGTTTTCTTTAAAAATAATCCAGAACCAAGATGCTTCCTTGTGACTTTTCCATATCTCATGCATGTCTGATACTTAAAATACGAGCAGGTGCTTAGACAACAAATTCAGAATATAGTTTTCTTACACCATCAGCAGCTTTGCTTTCCTAACCAGTATTGAGTTACAAACTTGGTTGTGACAGGTGAGTGTGTGAATATCAAGGCACAGTTACAGTCCAAGATGGATACTTAGGCTGTGTTCAGAGATCTAATTTAGCTGTAACTCAGAGGGGCAAAATTAAGAGTCTATTTAATTGCACTCAATGAAAAGAGACAGGAGGACCTCCATGTTAACTCTGATTTAGGATCTGCTCGAAAGCCGTTTTGAACTCTTTTCACTATCAGCTGCATATGAGGTCTAAGGCAGTTCAGCTTCCAAGGTGGGCAATGCAAATGACTCCTTAAATGAGGATGCCAGTCTCTGGATAAGACATAGAAGAATATCAGGTCCTTTTTCCCTTTAGTAATTTTTGCTCCCAGAAGACATCGGGGAAAATCTCCCTCCCGAGAACTGAATGGCAATCAGATTGAAAACTGTGAAAGCAAAAATGTGGGGAAGAGAAAAATGGACCCACTGAAGCTTCTCCATCCCCGAATGTAAACCTCAGCCCTTCAGATTAATACCATGGCTGACCTTGATTTTGCTCACCATTCTTGCCTGATTTTGGGATAACAATGGCAATAATTTTCGCAGGTTTCTGTCCATTTCCACTGCTCCTCATTTCATCTCAGTCCATTAGGGTTTAATCATGCCATTTGCAGATTTTCAGGTTTTTTTCCGATCACATTTGATTTGTTCATTACTGCTTTCCAGAGTGTTTGTTCCCCTTTGTTCTCTGATTTCAAGATTTCATTTCCTTTCCTGAAGGGAAGTTTTTTCTTTCAGGAAAGGAAATGAAATCATGTGATTTTCATGAAGATCAATTGGGCAAGGTTTGGGCCATCTCTGTGCATTTCATATCATCTCCTTCACTTTTCTTGTTTTAGCTTTTTTTTCAAGATTTTCTCCTCTCGTTATGGAGCATTTAATTTCTTCATTTTCTCACCTTGTCTTTTTGCTGACCATTCTTCCCTGATTTCGGATCATCTATGGGAATAACTCAGGCAGGTTTCTCTCTGTTTGCACTGCCCATAATTTCATCTCAATCCATTAGGTTTTAATCATGCCATTATCAGATTTTCAGGTTTTTTTCCTATCACATTTGATTTGATAATTTCTCCTTTCCAGAGTGTTTGTTCCCCTTTGTTCTCTGATTTCAAGATTTTTGCTATTTCCATGAAGACCAGTTGGGCAAGGTTTGGGCCATCTCTGTGCATTTCATGTCATCTCCTTCACTTTTCTTGTTTTCCCTTCTTTTTCAGGATTTTCTCCTTTCTTTATGGAGCATTGTGATACTATCCCATTATTGTTTTGACAGGTAAAATACCAAACAGCATGCTGTTGGATTTTCTCATAAAGAGCCATAATTGATCTCAGTATTACAACCACTCCTAACAAATTTCTGGCAGTGATGCAGTTACTCAAGTTTCAGGGCTGAAAATGGTTTCTAAGCAGAAGAGAAGATTAATTCTTTTGTTAGGTCGGATTACCCTGCTTCTATCCAAAGAATACTTTGTACTTTCTTCTGAAGCATTTGTCAGGGATACTTGTCAAACAAAAGTGAAAGAAGGATCCAGGATAGTGATTCCCATGTTTTTCAAGGCTAGCTTTCATCTTGCTGCTGCTCTGTCTTTAAGTATGCCAAATAACAGCGAAATGAGATGGCACAGAGATGAGATGACTTGTTTATAAGTAATTTATTGACACCTGCTTTCTTTCTCAAGTATCCTTACACCCAAATGTGATTTTGTTTTACGTTTTACTATGCTATTATTTATTGATGACATGTATCCAGATCATAACTGTTAATATAGCTCGAATTGTTCAAGACAAATTCTTCTTAATAAAAAAAAAAAAAAAAAAAAAAAAAAAAAAGGAAAGAAGTTGTTTTTTGAGTAAGGGCCAAGAAGAACATGGCAAATTGGATGGAAACAGCTCACAATTCATGCAGAAAAGGAAAGTTAAGGAATAAGTGCCTGTCTTGCAAGGCTTCACAATGGGCCCTTGTCAACTGATGCCAAATCACATACATCATCTTCCCTGGAAGTGAAGATCTATTACCCAAAACTCGGCAGGGGAAGAATAAGCTGGAAGAAGTTGTGATGCAGTCATCTCCCACTGAGCTATCCCTGGAACTTTCCTTTGTTCGGAGAAGAGCTCAAGTCAGCCTCAGAGGAACAACTTGAGGGGGTTGTGAAGCCACGCAGACCCCTTGAGATCTTCAGGGATGACAGGCATGGCTGAGTTACATGCTAATCAGCATGTAGCTTTGAGACAATACCTGCCCTCTAATCGCTGCTCCAGTCAGCACTGTTATGTTATATTACCAAAACCTTTCAGTGCATCATCTGAGAAGTGCCCTCTGCCAAGTGCTCCACTACCCTGGAAGACTGGGGCTCATGACAGGCAAATAAATTACACATTGCTATCTGCATAAAAGAAGTACATTACCTCCCTCTGTTGGGTACCCCTGTGAGAAAGGACTCTTCCAGCTTTTTCATCTAATGGCACTGGACAGATTTTGTGATGGTTGATCCCTGTTACAGACTGGGGTCTCTGCCTGCCCTGACATCAGATTCTATTTTCTGCTGCATGGGGTAAATAAATGCCTAGCCTGGGGTTATGCATGCCCATTAACTGTATCAACATCTCCCCTGTGTTTTACAGTGCCTTCATCCAGGTACTGAAGCTTGAGGATGCTCTTCTGTCTGGCAGCTCTATACGAATATGACTCATCTCACCTAATTTCAGTGGTCAGCCAGATGGACACGTGTCTTCTGGTCTCTCTGTATAGGCAGTGGAAACAGTACTTTTGAAACATAACTTTAGACATCTCCTTGTCCTGGTTACAGGAGAAGTTCTGCACTGTGGGCGTAACCCAAATCATGTATTCTACTCCTCTCTATATAATTTCTGACAAACTGTTAATGAAGGGTGTTTTGCAGTAGCTGCCCAGTGCATATCCTGCAAGCTGGATGTTAAATGAGACAAAGGAGAAGAGGCAACCCTTCGAAGAAGGGCAGTGTTTCTTTTTCTTTACAAATGACTCAGCTGTGATAGCTCCTTCTGGGGAAGCACCAGCACAGTCACACTCTTCCTAAGACAGTCATCTCTGCTAGTGGGCCATCATGGACTCAATGGCACCAGCAGAATATGCAGCTGCAATGATTTACAGGATTACATCATTCCACTGTGAAAATCCCCTCCCTGGGTGGGGGTGGTACTGAGCATTCCCACCGGAACCTGACCACATGTAACTGGGAACTTGGGGCATCACTACCACCACTCAGTGGATCCAGAGGAGGACCAGAACTTCTACAGGACCACTGCTTTTGACTGCACTCATCACTTCAACAGGACTGTAACCACCACCCTGACCACACCTGGATGTGAGGTTGTACTCTGATTTAGTGGGTTTAAGCCAGTTTTCTGGGTAACATTGCATTTATTGTAATCTTTCCATTGCATTGTAACTCCAACTTGAAATCTCTCTTAAGCTAATTGTGCGGGGTTAATTTCTCCCACTGGTTTACATTCAAACCAGCACACTCCTTTAAGAAGAAAATGAGTCATAGCTTGACTGTACCTATTCTTATCACTGACTATAAAGGGAATAGCTCAGACGCACATCTAGTCCACTGAAAACTATAAATTGAGTCTTGCTATTGACTCAGGTGGGCTTTTGACTGAGGCCTGCTACATTGCTCTAGCACTGAAGAGGTCTCACAGTGGCATCCACTCTGAAGCTACTGGAGATACATATTGAGTGCTGTAGGGCAGCAGCTGAAATAACCTGTGGCTGGGGAAGGTGCTGTTATTGTCTAGACTGACACTTCCAGTGCTGTGAGGCTGCCTTATGGTTGTCCTGGTTTAGGGAAAATTTGTGAGAGAACCCCTGAATGGGGTCCCTCTGGGAAGCAAACAGCCCCTCCCCCCAACCGGTCCAGGAAAAGAACTTACTTGGAGAAAAGTGAAAAAAACTATTTATTTAACAAACAAAGTGCCCACAAGCATAAAGAATGAATAATATGAAACAATATATATAACCTTTTGTTCTGAAGGGAGATGGTAAATTCAGAAAGTCCTTGACATGGCTAGCTCAGCTCTTTCAGTCTCTTATCAGTCCCTTGGAGGTCCAGGCCCTGGTGGGCCACAGGTGTGAGCTCCCGGTGCTCCTCTGGGTTTTCAGTCTGGAGCAGGTTTAAGCAGTCCCAAGAAAAAGAAAAAAACAGCCCAGAGAGCTTCTCTGCCTCAGCTGGCTAAAACTAAGAGCAAAGCAGGTCTCTGTGCTGCTGCTTGTCTGTGCCTCAGACGAGCACAGTCCAGGAGCAGGAATGCAGAGGGGTGAATGCTGTTTTCAAAACAAACTCTGCAGGTCTTCTTTCTCTCCCTTTGCTCTCAGAACTAGTCTAACAGCAGTGATATTCTCTCTCCAGGATCCTGCTTCATGAGTCTCTGCTTCATTCTCCTTAAGACTGCTCTTCCATAACAATCCTCTCCTTACCAGCTCACACCCCCCTCCTCCCCTCCCCCCTTTTTTTTATCTCACTCATCCTTATTGGATATAGCTGTTATTCATCAGGGGCAAGGCTGAATTGGTTAATTAATACAGCTGTTACTTATCAGGGGTTACTTATTCTTAAAGGTGCAGAACTTAACATACAGCATAAGGAGAACAGACAATTGGGGATACAAGTATCAAAAAGTCACCCCAAGACAATGGTGTTGTGCTAAAGGGAATCTGGTTTGTGTATGAGCTGCAGAAATCACTGCTACACTTGCAGGCTAAGCCTGATTTTAGTGGACTATTTTTGTAAGACAGAGCTTAGCCTAAAATACATGACATTGGTTGAGAAATTCACAAACATGTAAGAAGGGTTTCTTTATGAATCTCATGGACAACAACAGGCCAGTCCAACCCAAGGAGGTGACAGCACCATGCTCAGAGCACAGTCAGAGGATGAGTGCTGACTCCTGAGACTGCTTCAGAGCCATGCAACCAAATAGGCACTGGAAGAAAGCAAACCAGAACACACTGAGGGAAATACATTATTTGTATTTCTTAAAGTTCTCCCTGTATGCTACTTCTGGACCTCCCTTCCAACTTTTCAAACCTGGTTTATTCAGGAACAAAACTTCTGCTAATTCACAGATGTCCAGCCCCACAGAAAAGGCTCAACAAGACCAAAGACAAAGTGGTAAAGCTTTTGAAACTTTCTGATAATTAAATGGTAACCTTCCTTTTCTTTAACACTGTGATATTATTGGTTAATATGTTGCTAACCTGCAGACATGGTGCTTTCAGCATTACTGTTAGTTTTTAAGGCCTGGTTGTTGTACTGAAAAATTACCTTCACCATGAGGGGAGACCAGTGACTTTATACAGGAATTTCAGAGAGGATTCTGTGGCCTAAATTTACTCATCCCTTCTTACATTCATCTGTTTTCCTCTACACTCAGAAGATGAGGAAATGATCATCTGCTTGAAACCAGATTTGTGCAGGCATGTTGGTAAACAAATATAACTGTTACCTTGGAGAGCAGATTTGTGCAGGTTTATTTTTATTATTAGATCTTATCTCTAAAGCAGATGAAATTAAGCTGAATGCCATATTTCTGCCTATGCCAATCTCTCTGACCATTCTCTGGCTCCCCTGTTAACCTTGGGTTGAACTGGCTACTACTTAACTTGAGCCTTATTTTGAACCCAAGTTTGTAGAAAACATGTATAAAGGAAGATTCTGGAACTTGTAAGTCAGTCTGTGTTTTCTGTACAAGCTGAGAACACAGATAAACAATGCAAGAATTGTAGTCTCTATTTTAAAACAATTTGCTGTTTAAATTTGAGGAGCCCACTCTGGAGACATCTGTCTCAGATCCTTCTTTAATCAACGTCAACAGTAAAACCCCTGTTGTCTGTTGCAGTTAAAACCATATCCAGTGGACATCTGTCCATTGACTTTTAAGGACTTTGGAACTTCAGAATGGAGAAAAGTATACAATTTTTTTTTTTAAATACAATGACTGTTAAAGAGAGCAACACAAACATATGCCTTCTTGAATGTTTCTCTAGAATATAACAAAGGTAAATAAAGTTACACTGATAGGGGAAACAATTTCCAGGATGGATGAGGACAGAGCCATGGAGAGAAGTGGTCAGCTGAGGGTGACTGATTGGAGAAGGATCTGCAGCCTCTGCTCTGAGTCACTAGGGGCCCTGCAAAGTCCCAGGAAACTGTGGGAGATAACAGGCTTGCCTTGAAGAGTGGCAGGAAAGCAAAACATAAAATGCTTTATCTCCATTAAAGCCTCTCATTTCCTACATTAAGAGGTTTGATCTCTAAAATAAATTTCAGTTTTAATGGTGGTCTGAACGTATTTGCTTTCCCTGGCCCAAGAAAGGAAAAGTGGAGGGCTACCTATCATCAGTTTGTTCTTTGCGAATTAGTTCTGAGGGCTTTGTCCCACCTGTGGAGAAAGATGTTTTCCTTCTCATCTTTGTACTGGAGGATTCATTTATTCCCCTGCAGATCACAGCATACTCAAATTATAGAAGAAAAAGAGTTCAACATTAGATGCTTGTGCTGAATGTTCCTGGCACATGACAGCAGAGCCACAGGCTGGCAGCAGACTCTCCTGCCAGCACACACACAGCCCTTGTCTGCTTGGCTGCCTGTCTGTGCCAGGCTCTGCAGTCACACTCCTGGGCACATGATGTACAGGACAGAGATGAGCTTCAGGTTAGATTATCTCTTTCTTCAAGTGCAAGGCTCCATGGAAAGTGTGGCTGCAATGAGATGCTCAGCCATCACAGCACTTCTCTGAAAAGCCTTTTGTTGAATTGTGCTACATGCACTGCTTTATACCAGCTAGAAAAAGGCATTATTTAGCAATGGGCTTTTATGACTTTTTCTGTGTTTTTTCCATTCTACTCTTCCCTGTTGTTCAGTGTTTTCTTTTGCATGTAGTGCATTTGACAGACAGAAGCCAGCCATGCACACACAGGGACAGTGAAGACACAAGTGTAGGCTATGCAGTGAAATGAATCTGGTCAGTGGGGTCCTGACATCTTTCCCATCCTTTAGCTCTGATGGCATTTTTCCCTTCAGTAGGTATGAGATGCATCACTGTCCCGTTTAACCCTGTTATGTGACCACTAAAGTACATTGCTTAATAGTCTGACCTTTTTCTTGGAGGAGAATCCCATATTAGCATTTACTAAAGAATCAATACTTACAAATAAGGGCCATGAAATAATTAGATAAAAGAGGGAAGACAAGAAACTCTTGCAGTCTACTCAGGTTGCATTACTTTCTGCTCAGTTATTAATCTCACACACAGTGCAAGCTCAGTCCTAAGATCTACAAATCCTAATGTTAAGATGGTGAACTTGTTTTTCAATCACTGCTCTCTGCTAATTGCAGCAACCAGTTTCACTGCTCAGATGTGTCTCCCTGACCTATGAGGTAAGGGTGACTGTTTACAACACATCTGCAGTACTGGATGGGGTTTCAAGTCTGTTTTTTGACTTCCAAGTGTTTGAGTATCAAAAACTTCAAAAATGCAGTCATAGTATGGGCATTCAATGTTTTACATATTCCAGACTAATAAATATCTGGGCTATAATATCACTGGCTAGTTGGTTGAAATTGCTTCAAAGCTTTGCTCAGAAGGCAAAAGCCAAATCACATCTTTCATCACTGAAAATTGCATGAGTATTTCCACTCACTCTGAAAGGGGGTTTTGCCCCTGCATCATCTTGTTGGATCATCTTGGATAGTGAAAACTTATTTCACAAATTCTTCTCTGGCCAACACTGAACCGAAGCTGCTGGAGACATACTTAGAGCCAGCTCAATAGCCTTGGACATTCCTTTGGCCTACTAAAGCAGTAGTAATACAAATATCTCCCTGTGGCCTCTAAGTGCTGGTAGACTTTAAACCACTTATGTTGTTTCCAGAAAACATCTCATGAGCAGTCTTGCACTAAAACCTTGCCTCCGGACCTTCCAAATGCAACAGAAATCAATAGGACTGTTTGTGCTGATTGGGACTCTTTTAGAAACAGAATGCATTCATGAATTGTTAAGGCTGAGACATGAAACACAAGATTTTCTGGATGCTAAATAATAACCATAAAAAAATATTGTCCCCATATTTCCTTAGTGTCAAGAATTTATTTTATAGTGCAAATAATATTAATGTCAAGTCAGAAAGTATAAATAGTCACTGAAGAAACTGAAATCCTATGTCAAGAGGGAGGAATAAGTAGTTCAATTTTCTGTAAATGGAGAAGTAATTCTGTATGGATAGATCTTGGGCAGTTTCAGAGTTATGTAATAGGATGGATGTGGGGCCTGCAAGTGGAAGGACCATAGTCAGTGACCTTTCTGAGATGCTTGCATTTCACAGACTTCTTATGCAGCCATGAAGGAGTCATTGAAGCCATATGTAAGTACATTAAACATTCCTGTGGAACTCAGTTCCCAATTTAGAAGACAACAACAACAATAATAATGCCACACTTCAGAACACAGAAGATTTTTGTGTACTTCGCTTTTGTACTGAGAGGGTGCTTCCCAAAACAAGAATCTAATTAAAAATTGTTGTGCACACACACACACATTATTTTCTACCCCTTTTCCCTCTTATCCTTCCACTGCTCTGATAGGTCTTAAGGCTGGTGGCTGCATTCTGGTGTTGGTGGGGGAGATTTCAGAACCTGGAATGCCTCTCCAAAAGAATATAATGTTCATGTTTATGCTTTCTTCTTTCCCTCTCCACACAGGTCATCCTTTGCTAACATTCTCTTGCACCTTTGTCCTGCCTTCACCAGTCTGCAACTTCATGTTGTGTCCTCATTTACTGTAAATTCTATCTTTTACATAGGTTAGATGCTACCTTTCATTCTCTTTGTTAGCCCTAAACCCAGCTTTTTCCACATATGTCTCTGTATTCCTTTAACTGATCATTAGGCCACTGTTCATAGCTACAGTGTCTCTGGTGGCACCCTACACCCCATCTCTTATCATGCCTTGCCTGTGCTTCTCTACATTGCACCCCATGTCCCTGCTTCTCAAGATCCCTGCTCTTATACCAGGTCTGTATTTCTCTGCACTACATCTAGTGCTGGACTGGTGCATCTCATTCAGTGCAGACTGACTGCTTGTTACTCTGACTGTGTCACACAAAGTAAAAGACATTCTCCATAGACATCTGAACAGTCAGGGAAGTTGCTCTCTCAACTTAGCCAAGTAAGCCTGAGCTGGAGGCAGGTGAAGGAGAGTTCAGGCAATGCAAGCCTGACCATCCTCAGTCCTGAGGCTTCCAGACTTGTATCAAAGCTTATGGTCTGTTATTAGGGATAGCAATAGGATATTCCAGGGCTGTGTGCTTACATGGTCCCCTGATGTCCCAGTGTGCTGCTCTAAGGATGTGCTGCCTGTGTTAGTGAAAACAGAGCAAAACCAAAAACAATTGCAAAAGTAGACGTGATTTTTTTCCTGGTAAGACATGTATGACCAACATTATGCTTAGCAATTTTCTGTAGGTAAATGACTCTATAACCTAGATGAAGCAACTATCTTGGAAAATCAGCTTAAGTACACAGCCTACAAAGACCTGAGGAACCAGGTCTTCCATTTACAGAATCAGGTTGGAAGGAACCACAGGGGGTCCAACCTCCCTGCTCAGTCAAGGTTGACTTAGAATGCATTACACAAGATTGTATCCAGATGATTCTTTCTTATATTTGTATTTTGTTGTTTTATTTATTTCTATTAATTTATATTTACCTGTGTTTACTCCCAGTCTTTCCTCCCATGTTTATAAATCATAATTTCCTGCTTTGCTAAGTCAGCCATGAAAACAGAAATGCTAAAAAACAAACTTTAGAAAGATTAGAAAAATAGATAAAGGTTCCTCCAAAATTAAGGCTCTGAGCAGCCTAAAGCCGTGATTTATCTTGCACACACGTGTTTTATGTAAATGTACCTGGCTTAAGGAATTATTTTTATCAGCCTCCCCCAGGGCTGTGACAGCACTGTGGTGGTGACAGAGAGACGGTGGCATACAGGAGGTAATTGGCAGGGCTATGAACAGTTCTTCATGGTGGTAGGAAGGTTTCTGAATATCATGGAGTTTCATGCTGTAGGCTGGGCACAGCCTCTTTGTAATACCTGGTATTACACATTTACATAAAAAAAATAAAAGAATTTAATAACTAAATACATGATATCCTGGTTTTAATAGGAAGGAAAACCACAGCTATGTTGTGCAGCTGAACATGTTCTGCAGCCAGACCAAAAATGTGAAGATTGCCTGAGCCAGCTATTGTGTTTTAAAGCAAAGGGACAAAGATGCACAAACCCCACCACAATCTGTGAAAGCTTGTCTTCCTACGGGGTCAAATGAAATACAACACTTCCATAACTGGTGTTTCTCCATAGGCTATGACAAACATCTGAAACCAAGTACTTGTCACTGCAATGTTTCCCATACCCTACCTTTGACTCACCCGAGACAGATCTGTATCTCTCACCACAGAAGTCATAACCAGCAGCAGAGACATTTTTTAAGTTCCTCTCATTGTGTTGTTTGTCAAGCATAACCATTAAGGGATCATTAGTAGATAAATGCTACTCAAAATCACGTTCTAGTGGCACTAGAAGGGCTTACTGCAATTTTTTACCTATACCCTTGTAATTTTATGTTTACCTGAGGAAATGTGCCATACAGACCTTACTCTGTTTCCTTTAAACTTAAAGCTAAATTTTTCTTATATATCAAAGAGAAGAAAATAAACCCTGAAGAGGCCTTAAAAAACCTGAGCATAAATCTGAGAAAGAGACTGACAGAGAAAACTCACATGAGAAATTTGCAAATTTCCTTGGGTAATTATTTTGGTATTGAGACAAGATGAGTTCAGTTATTATTCACACAGTCATCATGTGATCCTTTGGAATGCCAACAGGTCATCTTTGCCCACTTTGTATCAAGTTTGACATAGGATTTGAACAACCCCTTGCTCCTCAAGACAAAGCATATAAATCTGAGTGGGATTTCGGGTCAAGTTAGGCTGAGTTCTGTCATACTGCAAATAAAAGTTGTATTATGCCCAGGAGTAGATCTCATTAGTTCTCTGATCCAGTAGCCATGTAGTTGTGTGAATCTGGGGCTGGCAGACAGTGCTGTCGGGGCACAGAGTAAGGACAGAGAGGAACCACCTTCCCTGGATGCAGCTTGGACTCTGGCTGCAGACCTACACTCTAAGGGTGGGTCTGTTCAGGGATTGCAGTGCTGCTCCTGGGGCCTGGCTTCAGGCAACATACTGGAGCAGCTTGCATGAACCTCCTGAGCAGCAGAGCAGAGTCTTGGTGCACATGTGCCCTTAGTCTCTGCTGACTGCCTCTATTAACATTGGATCCCCATTCTGCAACTGCCTATAGTAACACACACAGCTGCCCTCACTCAGAACAGGGGTTTTAAGCAATAAAGCTGCATTGCCATCTGCTGATTTACTTAAAACTGCTTGCTACCAAGTCCAACCTGGATTCTACATTGGCAGGGGACACAAACTAAGAAGCATTTTAAGAATACGCTACCCATACTATTAAGTATCCTCATTTTGTTGTGTAAGAACCAGATATGCATTGGCTAGAGAGAGGCACCTGACCATGGCACTGCTACATAACTGTAGATCTATGCTTTTAGGCACTCCTTCCACAAATCCTGCAGTTCCTTCTGCCTCTGCACTTATTTAATTGTTCCCATTCACATCTTCATCCTCACTATGTCCACAATTTCTTGTTCTGTGCTTTGTAGTAACACATGCTCACACATCTGTAGGTCCCATTGCCTAGAGTTAAGTCCAGAGAGCAGATGGTCTCCAGCTGTATGGTTGTGTGCTCTGGTTTCATCCATCTTTCTGGGGCTGAGCTGTGTCTGCTCAAGTGGGATATCTCAGGGTCAACAGGAGGCTGGCAGGAAAACTCTGAGCAACAGAGCTGAACAGAAGCACTGTCAATATAGGATGTGGCCTTTTCCCACTGAGAACTGCTGCACTGATGCTATGCATGAATTTATGCACAGCATTCTCCTAAAGGATTGGATTTGGTTATGGGTTTGAAGGTGAGCCATTCTGACTACTGGGATATGTAACAAATGTGGTGGGAATTCTGCTGTCCCAAGCAATTGTATCTTCCTGGCAAAGGGATCTCTGCAGGTTCAGCTGGGGAGAGAGCTTTGTATTGCTTGTCTCCATGTGAAGTGGCTGATGTGATTAAAGAGTCACTTATTGCTCCTACTGAGGAACCTCACTGGTATGTGGCTGATTAATGCCACTATGTTGTGCCTCACACATAAAAAGCATGAGTATTCTCTGTTAAAAATTCAGTCATAGTATCTAACCTGACAGTTCTATAACTTCATACTACATATATTTCTGTACTATTATTATATATTTCTCCTACATCACTAATATATTGTTTTATAATATATTATTAATATAATATATTGCCTATGAAATATATTAACTGATTATTTAATTATATTAATTCTATATATTATATATTTTTCATATATTGTTTTCTATACCTAGTCCTTACATGAAATTCATTAATTGTAACAGACTTAGGATCAAGTGCTGTGAAAGCAAAATCCACACAGAATTTAGAAATCCATTGGCATGATCCATTGATTTCGGTGATATTTGCTCTGACTGGTTGTAGTGTGTTCTCTGCTTGTAGCTGAAGAGAGGAAAAAATTGTCTTTACATGCTCAAGCAACATGTCAAGAGCACACCAGGAATTTCATCCATTCTCAGAAGAGACCTGAAAGAGAAACAGCTTTGTGATGGCATCACAGAGAATGCAGCTTAGGATCCTTTAGTGATTCAGAAGATATTTTTGGATAACTCCTAGCCAGCTTCTCCTAAAACCTGCAGTCAGTGTGCACCCTGCAGCTGAGTCATCGCAGCTTCTTCTGTGCAGGAAACTTCTACTTTCTGAAGGGGTACAACACTGTTGCAGTCTTACCCTGACCCTCAGGTTTTGCAATGCTCAGTGGCTCATGCATATTCCAGGCAAAAGACCTCCTTACCTCAGTAAGTTTAGACATTTCTGAATGTACAGCTTCAATAATACAAATACTTTACAACAAGAATAGTCAGAATGTGGGGAGTTTTCTTAGCAGACTACAGAACACGTATCTATAGAAAAACTTGCAGATTGAGATGCAAAACAACAGAAAAAACTGTAATTAGTTTTCTTGTTTATGTTTCCAGATATGTTAAGATGGCATTGAAGGAACAGGAAAGGAAAGGAAGCAGAGAGCATCAGAAACTTATAACTTTATTAAAATTGTTCATTACAAACCTGGAAAATGACATTCAGATTGTAACTTGAAGTAACTTGTAATATCCTTAGAACATCCTGGCATCTTTTTCTCTGCCCTGCAAAGACGAAATCCCACATCCATCCCATTTTTCTTGGGAGGCAGATGACAACAGTACAAGAGAGGGAGGAAAAGCACAGAGAGAAAGGAAAAAGGAATAATGATTCTGAACAAGCAACTGACTATTTTTATCTCTTTCTCTCGTTCTTTCCTGGGCAGAAGAGTTTACCTGCAACCTTGAGGTTCTTTTGTGGGATTGGATTTTGCACAGTCATATTCTTTGGATGGGAATGACCAACTTAGATTTCTTTCCCTAAAAAGTGAACTAGAAAGAAGCCGTTGTGTGTATCTTTTCTCCACGGGCTCAGTGGAAGGAGACTTTGTGTCAGGTCCTTGCACTAACTATCTAAGGTGATTAAAAGTAGTTTTTCTTTTTTGTTCCCGTGACGTGCCTTCAGAACAGGGCAACTTGGGCAAGGGCTGAAAAGTGAAGGAAAAGTAACACATTCTGGTGCCCTGACCATTATAGCCACAGCAGTAAAAAGCAGCATCACACTTGCAGGTTTTGCATGATGTGTTTTCAGCAAGAGACACTCGGTGCACCCCTAAAAGAAGGCCTCCAAGATGACTTTCTTTGGTCACCTGGTGGATGTTACCCTTATTTTTTTCTTGACAGACCAAAAGCATTTTCATATGCCATCATGGGCTGGGAGCCTGCTGCCTGGGAAGCAGCTTTGCAGAGAAAACCCCGTGAGTGTGGGTAAGAGGTTGATCATGAACCAGCACTGTGGCAAGGAAGCCAGTGTACCCTGGGCTGTATTAGATCAAGTATTTCCAGCAGGTAGAGCCAGGGGACCCTTTCCCTCTGCTCAGCACTGGTGAGGCCCATCTGGAAAGTTGTACCCCTGCTGAGCTTCCCAGTACAAGAGAGACAAGGACATGCTGGAACAAGCCCAGTAAAGGTTCACAAAGTTGACAAAAGAAAAGGAGCCTCTGTGATATGAGGAGAGGCTGAATAACAATGACTCAGGAAGATCTCATCAGTGTATGTAGATATCTGATGGGGAGTGGGTGTAAAGAAGAAGATTCAGACAGACCCACAGTATCAAAAAATCACTTAGGTTGAAAAAGACCTCTGAGATCATTGAGTCCAATCTATTTCCCAGTCCAACCTCTTCTTGAAGCTCAACTCTTCTCAGTGGTGCCTAGTGTGGGGACAAGAGACAGAGGGGGTACACTGAAATGGGAAATTCCACTCTCACATAAGGAAAATAATATGATTACTGTTCAATTCATCAAACAGTGGAGCAGATTACTCAGGGTTGGACCGAAAATCCCTGGAGATACTCAAATCCTGACTGGACATGGTCCCAAGCAACATGTTGTAGCCAAACCTGCTCTGAATAGGAGGCTGGACTACATGGTTTCCAGAGATGTCTGTCAGCCTCAAGTACTCTTTGATTTTGTGAATTTTTTAAAGACCTGCTTTTAAAAAAAATCTTGCTTTCACATTATCACTGCTGGGAAGCATTAAGCTTTTGTGAATGTATCAGTGATGCATCACAAGTAGTTATCCCAGTTCTGTTACCTTGACTTTGAGTTATCTGGGTTCAGAATAGGTAATTTGGAGTATGCATTTCTTGCCCTTATTTTATTGATGAGCAGCTTTATCTCCATTTTTGTCTAGAAATGTCGTTGG
Organism: Trochalopteron elliotii; assembly: GCA_024734555.1. NCBI lineage: Eukaryota > Metazoa > Chordata > Aves > Passeriformes > Leiothrichidae > Trochalopteron > Trochalopteron elliotii. The sequence continues at coordinate 2,365,504 of JANPWX010000012.1, read as the reverse complement.
GTTTTAACAATTAGCATTGAGTCTATAAATAAACACTGAACCACATCCCTTGCTATTTTTAATGGTTTTTGTTATGAAGTCTGGTGGCAAAATCATTCAAATTTTTTCAGCTTTTAAGGAAAGATTCAGAACAGTCCATAGCAGACAGAGTTCACTGGCCAGCAAAACCATGTTCACATTGTCAGAGCAGCAGAAAACCAGCCAAGCATTACTTGTCTCTAGTTTTCAAACATCTGATTTCCTTAGCATAGCGTTATAAAGACCACTATTTTGTGAGGGACAGAACAGCCTCTTGTTCACCTGTCCTTGAGTCATTACAGAAAATACAAGAATTGCAGGTCAATGGTAACAACCAGACAGGAGAAAGCTCTCAGCTGTCAACTGACAACTCACATAAAATAATCATGGAAACAGCTATTGTCTAGAGTGTTTTCAGTGTAATTGTTTTCTAAGCCTAGCTGACATATAAGATTACTCTGACTTTAAACTCCAGTTAAAGTTTGGATAATCAGTGATTCAGACTTATTTGAGACAGATCCAAGACAAGGAAAGGACATGCAATGAGGCTCTTAAAGACTGTAGAGTTGACATGAAAAATGGATCAATAGACCCTCATGGCAGTTCTTAAAAAGCTCAAGAAGTAAGAGCTGACAGAGCATGTGCTCTGTTTTGCAAACATAAAGTCTATCAAGTATCAGATTTGGATGGTGACAGTCTAAATGGGTAGACAGCTAGATGGGTAAAAAAACTGATTGTGCAGTCAGGATTAAAGGGTAGTTGTTAATGGGATATAACCAGTAGAATTCTGGATGCTGCAGGAGTAGAGTTCAGGGGTCTGTTCTGGGACTTGTCAACTTAAACATCTTTACTGATCTGGTGGAGTTTATTCTCAGCAAGTTTGCATTCAGCACCAAACTGGGGGGCAGGAATCAGACAACATCCTTGAGGGCTCTGTGCCATTGGGCCAAAAGCACAAATTCAACAAAGACAAATGCAAAGTCATGTACCTGGGAGGGAGTAATAGAATCATATTAGGATAATTCAGGCTGGATGGGACCTCAGTAGCACTTTAGTCCAGCCTGCTGCTGGAGAGGAGACTTAAGGGGGTATGGACATCATTGTACAGGTGGTGTGACTTGGTGGAGCTGGCTGGGATGGGAGGGTCCTCAGTTTGACATGGCACATGTTTGAGAAAACATCCACCTTTTATGAGATTCAAGTTCTGAAGTGCAAACTGTAGTAAAATTTAAACTTACAGGATTACTGCAAAGATCTATTCATCAGGATTTAAAACATATAACAGTTTGCTGCAGGAATTATGTAGCAGAGTTTTTGAAGATAGTGAATATTTGGACTGTGAGTGAATCACCTAGCCTGGGCCTCAGATGAAGGCCTGTAAGGCCTTGAAGCCTGTGACGCAGCTAGAAATTCTTAGCCAAGTGTGGCGCAGTTAGAAATTAGCAGTTAAGGTGTCGGGGAAAGATAATAGGGTTGTGAAGGTCACTGAATGGATTTATTAGTGGGCACGTGATAGCCACCTTAAGAGTTAGTAAAACAAAGTATGATGTCGTCCTTCTCTCTGCTGTATACCAATAGAGAGCTGCTGTGATTTGTAAACTATATGGAACTGTATAAATGTAGCCATCTTAGCTGAATAAAGTAGAACGTAGCTATTAACCATAGTGGCTTGATCTGCGTTCTCTCTATACTCCAACTTCCTTTTTATCTCAGGCAAAACCCTGCAATAGAATTACTCCTGGTTTTAATATGAAACAGGAGTATTTGAAACACTATAGAACAGGAGGAGTTTAGTGGTGGTGTTTTTAAGAGAGAGTGCATGCCAGACAGTCTAAATTATCTGTCAGCACTATTCCATACCAACTCTTGATATTAAGTGGAGAAGCTCTTTGGAAAGGTATTTCCAGATCATTTCTGCAGAAGCAGACAGCTACCTGGCATAAGGCACAGACTGTGCCAGGTATGGGCTGGCACAGCATGAGGCTGGGAGCTCAGGGAGCTCAGGGTGGTGGCAGGCTGTCTTCAGGGACGTGGGTGCTGCCAGCCCAAACTCAGGCTGGTTTTTCAGCAGGATCAGCCAAGACAGAAAATTGACAGTGGAGGTGGCAGAAGTGGCAGCCCTGGGATCCCCAAACTGGGAGATGGGAAGAACCTGGGGAGGGAGCAGGGACTTTCAGGCATGGAGCTAGAGGATGGCCAGGAGGGGAGCTTGGTAGGTGTCTGCAATTCCAGAGCCCTGTGAGAGTTTGCAAACACAGTGTGAGGGCCATGTCCCTCTGTGTCCCAGTGAGTTTATGGGGATCAAGGAGCACTGTGGGGCCCTCCAGCAACCATGTGCAGCTCTGGATATGGCTCACCACCACTGGGAAAGTATCACTGTCCTGAATTCCATTGTATCACTGGAATCCAGATCTGTCCTGTATTCTCCATGGACCCTAGGGGTGCAAACTGTCTGTACTGTAACATTCACCTCCATGGGAACTTGCTGTAAGTTGATGGACTTAAACTGACTTCAAAGGTTTTGTCTTGGAATCCTTATCACTTTTTCTCCAAAATCTTTGGTTTGGTAGCTCATGGATGCATGTACCATGCTGCCCTACCAGTTATATTTGTGCTGGTGAAGGATCACTCAGTTAATTCCCTTCTGACAGCTGGTAAGTGGCCCTCAGCATCACTGCTTGTGTGCTGCAGTATTGCTGGCTCGGGACAGAGCCTCAGCCACCTGTCCATGCAGACAGTCTTTAGTGGCTCCTTCAAATCCCAGGCAGACAGTATTATATAGAGTTGATAAAGCCTAACTTTCCTGTTACAATCCAAGTTGAGAGTAGTATCCACGTTGGTTTCAAGGACAGCAGGACAGCTTGAAAAATTCCCAAAACATAAACATTTTTACAGTAACAGCTGTAAATGATTTATGAGCCATTCTCCATCCACATTGACAGCTAGCATATGAATAATAAAGAATAAACTTCAATCATTCTGTACAATTACTGCTTCCTCAGATGGTCATATCATATTACTTAGAAATGTAGTCTATTCTGTTGTTTAACTCTGCTCTGCTTGTGCTAAAACAAATGACTACTTTCGTCGCCAGTTGACTAAACTAATGCAGAGTTTGGAAAATATATTTCCTGAGATAATGGCATGAACAAATAGCCACAAAAGAGTGAACCATTTACACAGTTCTCTTTTGGGATACCAAGTCATAATTACCACAAACACAAAAGATGCTGTACTAGACTTTTAATTAAAAACAAAAACAAAATAAAATATACACAATCATTCTGAGTTTGGGAAACAGAAACAAGTTCCATTCTTCTTTGCCACATGGGCTAATAACCAGCTTTAATATGCTGCATTTGTGTCACCAAAGCCATTTATCTTAACCTGTTTTAAGTAAAGAACTTTAATTTTGAGGGAAAATCATACACAGGCCATTTTACATGGTCTTTCAAGAATTGCTTTGCAGTTAAAAGGGAGACAAACATATAAACTAAGTATTTTATGTCATAATTTCATTCACTTCATAAACAAAATCACAATATTCTGAAAAAAATACTACTTTACAGTTATGCTGAAAATATTATTTACCCCTGGGTTGTGGACAGAACACATCCTGGCCAGCTGCATGAAGTTGTGCTTGCACAGAATTTTTAAATCAGTTTAGCGTAGTTCAAGAACATGTTTCACAACCACACTGGGATGAAGGATCAGCAGCAAGCTCTGTGGTACATTCTGAGTAACCCTGATTTTGGATAGGAAGTGCAGTGGACTCTTTTGCCACTGGACACCCCAGGAAGACCCTGTCTGCCCACTCAAAAGTACTTTATGCCACTGTCAGTAATGTGTATCCCTCTGGCATCCAACAGGTATGGTGAGCTGAAGAATTCTTTTGCTCTCCTTATTTCTTACAACTCTTAGTCAAGTGGAAACAACAAGACATTTTAGTTACGCTCTAAAAGGGTCTTATGTTTCTTCTGACACACACCCACACACAGGCAACACCCTGCCAGTCTAAAACTGAAAAGCAACCTATTAAATGCAAAGACATATGAGAAAGGGCCATGAAAGAATAGCCCTGGAGGCTCGGTAAGTATTTTATTGACAGAAGGTCAAGTCAACTTCAAATGTGCATAGAGTTGTTACACAGCTTTACACATGTGTAGGGCAAAATCCTTCAGATGATCCTTGGGAAGCCAGCTCCACACTTCTACCACAAGCCCAGCTAATGACAGTCAAGGCAGCTTGAGAGTTTTCTTTATATTATACGAAAAAGGAGATATGTATCCTGGACAGGGGGAAAAAAGCAAATAAGAAAAAACAAACAAAGCAAAACCAAAACCAACCAAAAAACCCCAACAACAACAACAAAAAATCAACACGAAAAACTCTGAAACAAACAATCAAAAAATCCCCAAACTGATGCCCAGCTGTGAGGCTGGGAGAGCCTCCATTTCTGTCTGAAGAGGGAACTGTGTAGGTGATTGACTGTGATATGAGAGTGGACCAAGACTAGCAGCCAAGGTGAAAGTTCTCCTTCCTCCCCTGTCCCCAGAAAGTTCTTAAAACTATCTAATTTAATTTTCCCTCTTTCCTGCCACCTCCCCACAAATATCTCCTCTCTCACTGTGTGGGAGGAGCACAGGAGAGTGTTGGGTGTGCTGAATTGGTACTGAGGAGCTGCAGGGAGATGTTACGCTGAATGCTGTGAGACTGCTGCCAACTGGTCTTGTGACTGGAGGTGGAGAAGGTGACATCTGTGATGAGGCTGAAGCACTGGGTGGTCCCGTGATGCATGTCACATCTATGACACTGCAGCAGGGTTTAGGGAAATCTGTCCACCATGGCAGATCTGGCCTGGATCATTTCACATCACCACTGGAGACAGGCCCATTTTCAGCCAGTTTCTAATACATCCAGCCTGAAGAATACGACCACCATCTCTGCATTGCAATTTTGTGATCTCTATCCAATTTACGGTGATATTTCCAGCTGAAGTAATGAACTGCCACTCCTATGTTGATTACTGGAGTAGGCAAATCTGCAAATTGCTTGCCTTCACCTTTGACTGAAATTTTTGGAACACATGTGGTTCCACACAGGAACACAGGAACACAATTTTTGGAACACAGGTGGTGACAAAGGACTTAAACCAGGCTTTTGTGAAGCTCTAAAACACTTGTGCTTGAACAAGGGCATGGCCAGACCAAGAAGGCACCTGGGACGACTGGTAGCTAAGTCAAAGGTCTGGTGGGGTCAGTAACAACAATCTGAAAAGGGTTTTTTCGTGGCTTCATCCTGATATGGATTATAAACTATAGAGAAAGGAAGTTTGGATGTTTTAGAAATGGAAAAGGATATGAGAGGATATGAGATGCTCCATGATTTGAAGAAAACGCCTGGTGTGGAACATGGGATTTGCTTCCCAGGATGAAAGATGAAAGCCCAAAGAACAGTCAGGAGTGGGGAAGCATGGAGGCATGGAAGGGTGTATTATATTGTTTTGGCTACATTATGGTTTGTTTGGGTTGCATGAAGAAAGGAATCATTAGTGTATTAGAAATGTTAACATAGTTTGTATGGCTATGAGACATCATGTGTCTAAATCAAAACCTAGACTGATTACCACCTACGAATGTGGGTTAGGTCTTTCCCTTCTACGGACATTGGAGAAGTGGTACTTAGAAAAGATTTTTCCGTTAAAAAAATGAAACAAGCTAATTGCATTTGAATGAATATTTAGCAAACTACAGGAAATATAGGGTTCATACATTACAGACTTCACTAGTTAGTCATTATACTAGAGCAAGATTAAAATCTCCATGGCACTGTTGTCCTGAATAAATAGTAGCAAATCAATTTGGCTAAAGATATGACAAGGATTTTTTCTTTCCAGTAACTAAGATATAAATCTTGTTATGAAGTGAAACAAGGAGGAAATTCACTGACTTACTGAAAGGACTTGGTTGCACTTCCTTTAACAGTCATTTCATCTCATTCATATTTAAACAATTTCTATGGAAAAGATACAGAAATAAAGAGCTTTAAAGTATAATTGTGATGGAGAGGGAAGAGCCATTAAGAACTGGTAAATCAAGAAATAGGAAAAGTAATTACAGTGTATTGAGCATCTTCCTACATTCTCATCCAATTGAGTAAAACATTTACAGCATGCCAAAAGCAAAGAAAATGCAGTAATTATGTCGTAGCACTGATGTTTTCTTTTGGAACACTGAAAAGTACAAAATAGGGCATTTGCCAGCCAGGAGCAAGTTTTTCAGCAAGAATTACTGACTTTAATTATCCTATGGCAGAGCTTTTAAAATATAGTATAATCTAAATTTCAGATTTTGAGCACATCCGAGGCTAACTCTATTTGCAAAATCTCTTCTATACTGCCTCAGGTTCCCACAGGGGAGGGAGGAACCAGCCTCAGGCTTGCTCCCTGTCCTGCTTCCAGGAGGTTTGGCTGGTGGCTCTAAACAATCCTTAATAATGTCATGGCTATTATTGAGCTCTTTCAGCACAGTATAATTCATCCCATTAGCAATTACAGTGCAATGCAAAATTATCCTCAAAACAGCTACCTTTCCTATAAATCTTTTTGTTAAAATCAGTTTTTAACCATGTTTGCCTGGTGTTGGCGTATGATCTGTGTTTGAGTACTCGTAGAAAACTCAGGCTCTGACTAGCTAACTTCAGCTGGAAAATTGTCTTCCTAAAAGCCTCCTTACTCTCCTGCTTTCTGCCAAATGCCCTGTTACCTGAGAAATCTTTCATGCTGCAACCCGTTTCCCCCAATCTTTACCATATTTACAGAAAGTTTTGTAGTTCCAAATTAGCTTGTCTCATTCTGAACACAATCTTTGCCTGATTGCAGGAAAGGAAATGGCTCATAAGCTGTTTTCTTCCTAACAAAGTACAAATGTTGACAAATGCTAATTGAAGTTTTGATTACTGAAGAAAAGATAATATATGGGAAGCCTGAATGTCGCTTTTCATAAAAATGCAGAAGGAAGTACATCTGCAAGAATGGAAACTCCTTTTCTTATAAATCATATACTTTACCATTTAATGTTGGGTTTCATATTTTGCTTCATTTGATGTATGCTGTTTACCTGTAACAAATAATTAATTGCTGCAATCACTGTACCAGACTTACTTAAAACTTATAATGAATCAGTTTAAGATCCAAAAAAAAAGTGTATAATCACAGAAAATTTCTTCCATTTTCCACCCTTTGCAGACAACTAGCAGTATTTATATCAACAAGAAAATGCTTTTCTTTTTCACCACACCAAATTTCTTTTAAGGCATCATACAGCTAATTCTCTGATTTTATTAGTAAATATCAGGGTCAAAAAATTTCTGTATAGGTCAGAAGAAAAGCAGGTTCCCACCTTTCAGTTTTTCACATTGGGAGCTCACTTTTTATTAGTGTTTTAATATTACTTATAAATAAACATTTACTTCTCCATATTTGAATTATCTTCCTCCTGACCAGAACTGTCATGAGGTCCAGCTTCCTGTTGGTAGGCTGTGTGCCATCTCTATTTACTTCCATAAAGAAGCAAGTTATTTTAAACTGACAGGGAGTAGATTTAGATTAGATATTGGGAAGAAAATCTTCACTATAAGTGTGGTGAGGCACATAACAAGTTGTGGACGCCTCTCCTCCTCCTTGGAAGTGTTCAGTGCCAGGTAGGATGGGGCTTTGAGCAATCTGGTCTAGTGGGAGATCCCCTGCCCATGGCAGGGGAGGTGGAACTAAATGGTCTTTAAGGTCCCTTCCAACCCAAATCAATAATTATCCTGTGAGATAGCACATTCTGTAAAGTTACAGGGCAGATGGGAACCCATAAATTAATATCTCATGAGAGTCTAAGTATTGCCATAACTGTGCAAACTCATATGTGTTGAGTTTTGTTTTACAATGCACTGTGGGTTTCATTCTGTCTTCCCCTTTGTTTTACCACTTCTTCATTCTCAAAAAAACCTCTATTTCTGTACTGATTTTAGTATTATATATTCATTGTGCACAAGAACTAGCTTCATTGCATCAACCACTTCCTCCCTTGTCATTTTTTTTAATATAAAGAAGACATTCTTTAGGACAACCATGTGAAAGACAGAAACCAGAAGACAAATTTCAGTCTTTGGTCAGAAGTAGGCAACAAAAGGAAAGGTTTTGGAAAGAACTCTGCAAGCACTGTCTTGTAAGCCTCCGGCTGCCTTATTTCTTCTTTTTTTTATTTTAGTTTTCTTTTTTTTTTTTTTTTGTCAGAAGCGTTTTCTTATTAGTCACTAACAATACCCAAACATCCAAGAAAGACTGGAAAATAAGACTTTACTGCAAGTTTCAAGCAGGTTAGCAAAGTTATAAATGCTTTCAAAGTAACTAAGAGGTAGAGATGGAAATGCCAGACCTGTTTTATAGCAACATTGCCAAACACTTTGATACATCCATTATAAATTCAACTTACATTATTCTAAGCTAAGATTGATATCTAGTTGCTGTTCCTTGGATATATTATTTCTTTCCTTATCTCACTGACTCTTTTCATAGCATACAGTAAGAAATTTATTAGTACTGTATCAGATTTCCTGGTAAGATATGGTCCAACAATGCTGTTATTATATTTTTCTCCTTTGTCCACATACCTTTTCCTTTATAATTTTTTCAGCCTTTGCTGTTTGGGCATCTTCACTGGAGCAATTCTGGCTTCAGTTATCTGGAATAGCATATATTATAGAAAAATTAGATTGGAATTGTTTGGTATTTCATGACAGTGTAACTGTCTGGGTAAAAACTTTTTGTGGCACATCCTATTTGTTCTTCATTTCCTTTGAGTCCTTTAAAGGATTCAATTCTTATGTCTGGTGTATTTTTGCTTTGGTGTAAAAGCTAACAGGATATTGAGTAAAAATCTGAATGAAAACACAAAGGAAAAAAAAAGAATGAAAAATCAGTTATCAATGTATGAATAGTTTGAGGGTCACTTTAAACTGAAAATAATCTGGAAGCCACAGAAATGTGCCTTGTGAACATTCCCAGGTGTACCCTCATCAAGCAGGAGTGCACAGAGCATCTTCAGCCTGAGAACATTCTGCGCTCTTCCCACTCTATTCCCATTATTGTAGCTCAGCAGAGAATACTTCCCCTCTCAAATTTTCTGGAATAATATCTTATTCAATCTCTAGCCAGTCCAACAGTGTCAAAATAATACCACTTATTTTAAGGGGTCTTAATGATATATTTTTTCTAAGCAGTGTGATTTTGTAATGAGTTAAAGCAGGAATAGATGAGCAGCTGGATATGTAATGTTAAGGAGGGTGGGAATGCTCAGGTCAGAGACACACGAGTCCAAAACAAGGTACATGACTGCACCAGGCAAAACTCCAGCCCAAAACTATCTGCCCATGAATCTGCTCAACAGTTTAGTCTATGTAGTGAAGTGCAGAAATCCCACAGGCAGCCGTGCATCAACCAACATTTATTTCCAAATAAGGCTGTTGTTACAGACCCCTTAATCCAGGATCTCACAGATGCTGTATCCTGTTTTCTGGAAGAGCTAGTTTGGCAGGTGCAGCTCCTCATTATAACTGTGAAACTGCTAGAAGTGCTTTTTTAAACTTTGATTTTATGTTCCATTTGAAATGCCTATTCTCTCTACATTTGGAGGTAGCAGCTGTAGCTGGCTCTATACTTTGTTGAAAGTGGCATCTCCTACATAGAAGAGGTTATGAAATATAAACAAAGTAAAGTAACTTATAGCAGCAAAGAGAGACAATTCCAGCTTTCAGGAAAAGAAGGATGTGATAAATCTGTGCCTTGGGCAGCTACTCCATGATATCTGTTGGACATTCAATCAAGACTCCATAGAGAATATCAAGATCTCAATTTCCAAGTCAGAAGCATTTATATGGCTATAAATGACAATTAGTCAGCTGAAAACTCCCTGCTTAACTACTTTCCTGGAGACTTTTAGGAACCTTCCCTCAGCTCTGCCTACAGGAATAGTTCTAAATAGCAAACATCCAGTCAGGGTTTTCAAAGACTCTAACAATATCTGTATATCATATAAATATTAGTTTCAGCTACCAGCATTAAATACAAACTTTACCCAAGCTCAGCAGTATTTGGATTGGCTTTTTCAATGAGGCCCCTCAGAACTGAGTTTCTACAATCCTGACTCAATCCAAGAACCACTTACTCGTAGCTGTGTTGTTGCTGGCTCCAGACATACTGCTCATCCGGTGGAGCCCTGCTCATTGGGAATAACAATCCACTGTCATTATTTCATTTCCTCAGATATTTAGAAAATAAAATGCAATTGTCTTTTTTTAATCTAAATTTCTGCTGTAGCAGTAAAACAGAAACAATAATTAGACCCATAACTCAAAAACAAGGGTGCAAATATTTGCAAATGCTTATGTTTATTTCTTTCCCTGCCCTCTGGGAGCCAGCCACCAGGAAGGTCTATTAGTTGCTAGCTGATCTTCCTAAGGAAGAGGAAGCAAGAATAGGGAGTGCTTCAATGACACGTGGTGTTCAGAGCTCTGAACTTGCTTTATTTTTGCCACACACAGCTGCCACAAAAGGAAGCAATCTTCAGCACCCTAAAGAAAAACACATAAAACCACTCATCCAGCCTGCATGTTACAATGGTTGAAGCACAGTGTTATCCAAACCATGCTAATCACGGTTGACATTAACACACATACTGTGTTACTCACATCATTATCTGTTCAAAGGCATCAAACAACTGCCAGAACAGCAGGATCTCAAGCAGTGACATTTTTAATACCTTTCATGTGCAAGCAAGTTTTACTAGTCATTCTGCAGGGATTAAGAAGAAAATTGGGAAAAAGGTCATAAATGCAATAAATTTGAAATGATCCTCACCTTTTTTGAGTGCAGAAGAATCTACACTGCACTGGCAGACAGAGCAGAAGGAAAAACAGCAGCCAATATAGTACTGTTGTTCAAATTTGTACACTGTCAGTTCCTCCCATTTTCCAGTGGCCAGTAGTTGACAATGTCAGCAGGGAAGTCCAGGAACCAGACAGCCCCAGCAGCTGATGCTTGCTACAGGTAATATTCCACCAACAGAGGGAATATTATCTCACCACAGCCACCACGAGTCAGCGGGCACCCACCTTGATCCCAGAAAATGTGGTACTGACAAGAGTTTGTGAGAGTGTGCTGTGACTGGGTCACTAATATATTCTGTGTTAAAAAAACTGCCAAAAAAAAAAAAAAATGCAGTGACACCAGCACATCTGGTTGCAGCATATGGGTTGAGAAAGACCAGCTGAAGCTCTTTATCAAAATGCTGTATCTCTGAAGGGACCTATGGCCTTAGGTAGCTTTCAGACTGTGGGGTTGATTTCTACATTTACAGCAGATTTGATTCTCAAGGAGACTCTAGAAATGCTGCCAGTCACTGCCAGCACTTGATCTAAATTGGTGGGTGTGGGTAAAGCCAGCCCATACAACTCCTTGCTCCTGAAAACATAAGGGGTGGAAATAGTTCATCCAGACGACCATAAACTACTTTCTTTCTCATATATAGCCCAAGGGAGTGCAAAACTGGCTTTCTTCAACTGTGCCTTTACTAGGAATCCCAGGCCTTTGAGACAAGGGCAAGTGTGGAGCAAGGAAGCCTTACCCTTAGTGAAGAGAATCATGTTAAGGGCACATTTAAGCAAAAGTGCAACCATGGGACCTGATGGGAGCCACACATGGGGGCTGAGGGTGCTGGCAGATGTCACTGCAAGGCCACTTTTGATTGTCTTTGAAACATCATGGGGCCTGGGAGACATTCCTGGAGAATGGAAGAAAGCAGATATTTACTCCTGTCTTTGAGAAGGGAAGGAAGAAGATCCAGGGAACTAGTCAGCCTCATTTTGATCCCTGGGAAAGTTACAAGGCAACTAATCTTGTAAACCACTTGCAGTGAGTGTTCAGCATGTATTTACAAAGGGGAATTCATGGTTACCCAATGTGACAGACTGCAACAATGTGACTAATTAAGTGCGGGAAGGCAGAGCAGTGGATGCTGTTTACCTCTCCTTCAGAAAGGCTTTCCACAGTGTCTCCCATAATATTCTCATGGACAAGCTGACAAAGTACTGGGTAGACAAATGGACAATGAGTTGGATTGGAAACTGGATGAACCACTGGGCCCAGGGATAAGCAACACAAAGTTGTTACACAAAGTTCAATCGTGGTGTGTCCCATGGGTTGATACTGGGCTCAATACAGTATAACATCATTACTGACCTGGAAGGGCTGCACCCTCAGAAGCTTTGCAGATGATAATAACCTAAGAGGAGTGCCTGATACTCCAGATGCTTGTACTGCCATTTGGATTGGCCTCAGAGGCTGGGAAAATGAAAAGAGGAATCTCAACGGGCATGGAATCAAAGAATAATTGAGGTTGGAAGGTCTGGAGGTCACCTCTGCCCCTCCCTCCCCTGCCATGCAGGGTCACCTAGACCATGTCCAAATGGTCCATATTCCTCATTGTGTGATTCTGTAAACATCTGCCATATGCTGCTATCAAGGCTGAGATGCTGGGTTCAATGGAGGCTTGCTCTGACACATACGCACTTGCCTGCAACCCTTGACAGAATATTCCCTTATTTCATAATATGAACAATATGTTCTGCTAAAAGATCATTTCATCCATTCATCCTATAATAATCAGAGCCTTTCTGCAGTTATAGATGGTCCACTGTATCTAATTATAGCCCTACATTATGCATAATTTAGATGCTATGAACATTGTGCTATGTTCACCTTTCTGTCTGCCAGCTTTCTGAAGTTGTTCAGTAGCTGCTTTTGGAAGAGCAAGGGTATGGCTGCTCTGTGGAGGGGAAACCTGGGCTCAACCTGCTACTTCAGTGCTACCAGTATCTGCTGGAAAACCAGCTGTCTGGAAAATTACATGCAGGGACATTTTAACAAAGGGGAAATAGATAATGCGCATGCCAATCTCTGCTGATTGGATTCTGCAGAGCGTCCGAGGACAGAACCGAGTCTAGTGTACAGCTCTGGATCTTTGAAATCAGAGCCTAAATGAGAGTCAGTCTCCAATTTAGAATTCCTTACATGTAGCAGGTAACATCTCTGCAATGGACCAAACTACCTACAACACTTCTGAGAAAAATTAATCTGAAAGGTTAAACAGCAAAACCGTAATTGCAGGTTGGTTCTGAAAATGGCTGAAAAAGGCAGTGTATGAAGGATATTACTGAAAAGGTATCATAGGTATGTAACAATCCTCTTGCCCTTTTTGTTGCTGCTGTCCTTGTAAAGCTGTGTATCAGCCTTTGATTTGCTTTTTAAATCTGTTGTCCTCTTTATTTGATGGTCCTGATGACAACTGAATAAAAGCACTGACTGCTTCAATAGATCAATCCAATAATTGGTAGGATGTGTGTGACCCATTTCAAGTGGGGAGTATGAGTAGCCAGAATTGTCTTTCTCCTCTGTACACTCAAATGCACATGCAAACTGTCTCTGCAGATACCAATAGTAGATTTAAAATAGAATTTTAAGTGCCAAAGTTAAAGAAAAAGTTCCTCTGCACAGCAGTTCTACCCTCCTGTATATAAATTTTTATTGTATATAACTTGTGTCTTTATTTTATATTTAAGGTGTGCCTTATTCCAAGGACCAAATTCTGTCAGACTGTCTACAAAACTATTTGCACAGATCTCCGTAGGAACACTTTTGAGGTGAAAATTATTAGAGCTTTAAATATATTTGGATATTGAATTGCTGCTAGTTTCAAAGGAAGTACCAAAATAGCTAAAATGTTCTAGACCTAAGGCATTACTCAGTATAACATTAAATTGTTGAAATTTGGGCCCTGATCTCATTTGCTGATATCTATTACTCCGGCAGAAAAAAAGGTGGAAAGTGGCACTTGGAAATTATATACTATTCTGGTCTTGTGCGTAAGTTACTTCCTCATTAATCTTTGTCAAAATCAGAACAATTTCAAAATTGTAGTGTGTCTGACTCATTGAGGGAGGGTATAGGAAAAAAATTACTCATGTGAGATTTTTTACTACTGTCTGTCTCGGTTCCCCACCAAAGTCAAGAGACATACAGCACTGTGAAGAACCTTTAAGTGCTTTACAGGAGATCCTGTAAGTAACACTTCAAGGTTAATATCAAGGAACTTTGGACAGTAATCACGGACTGAGGTGGCTGTTTTAAGGTAAAAGGACTTGCTTTAAGTTAACTGTTGTCACCTTACTGATTGGAGAGTCTATTCCTAAAGTTTGTGAAGCAATTTACTTCTCTCCCAAAAGTATGTATAGAGCTATTCTGTGTAGGAGAGAGACTGTGTTATCTCATATCCCTTCCTTTCCTCACACTGGAATTTTCTGTGTTTTGTAGAGTTGTTTTTGGCAATAGGCAAATTGCCATTTGGGTTTCCCAAACTGTGCTTACATTCCTTCCTCTGTTTTAAGGGAAGAATATGTCTGTGGGTTTGTTGCATCACAGCTTCCTAACACAGCCATAGAGTTGTGAGGAATTTTGATTTCTTGTTCTATGTCCCTTCCATAGCTGTCCATGTTCTATAGCTGCCTACAACACATTTTCTGTATCCTTCTCTAAGTCTCCAGCTTAGTCAAATACAACCTGTGCTGACAATTAGGAAACACAGGAAGACGTTCATCTCCCAGGCTTTGGAAAGCTCTGAGTAACCCAGACACTTTTCACAGTTGAGCTGAAGTTCTCATAGAATGCAATCCATCTTATGTGAGGCTGGACTTCTAAAACAGGTCTGAAGTAATGGTTCTGGGTAACTGCCCTTTTCTCTTCATTGACATATAGACAACTCAGATGTGGATATCACAGAATAACAGAAGACTTGGTTTGGAAGAACCCTTTTTAAACATCATTGAGTTCAATCTCCAGTGCTATAAACATCTCAGATGACATTTAATCAATTTGTGACATCCTGAAAAACTTGTAATATCTTGCAGTGTTCAGAATTATCCCAAGATATTTATTTTCAATACATGAAGAAAAAGAGTTCTCACTCAGCTGCTGTTTTTGCTTGTTTGTTTGTTTTTGCTTGTGTATAAATTGTTATATGTGCATTGCTGTGTTGTTAGATATTTCAAATTGTTTTGTGCACATACATGATTAGATATTTAAGTCATCCCTTCTGTTTAATGTGTTTAGTACCATTTACTTTCCTTCCTCATGCAGTTAAAAGCAAATAATGTAAACTTAAGAAGTTATGAGGGTGTCAATGAAGCCCTGGAGATAGCTGCAGTAATGTTGCTGGATGGTTGATTTGGCTTTTATTTCTCTGTTGAATGCCCTGCATTGACCAAAGGAAATAATGTGGGACTCCCTCCTGTATTTGTTTTTACTATGCCATAGTTCAGCACTGGATTTTTTGATGGTATCCAAAAAAGGGAAGTAATTTTCTTGTATTTCAATGTAACTGATTCAGGCTAGAAAAGAAGGCTCCTGAAACTGCCAAAAAAGGAAATATTTGTTTTTATATTCTTATTGTGTGCTTTCTCTTTTTTAATTACTCTATAAAATCCTGACAGGATTTATGAGACAAGATCACTGTGTAGCTGAAGCAGGGCAAAGATCACTATGAAGCTGGGCATCAATGGGATCTAAATTTCCCATCTGACCTAATGTTTCTCTTAATAAGAGTTTGCTTTTATGTAAAAGGATCCTGCACACTATTCTGAGCAAAGGGCCTGCCAAACTTCCATACTCCTCCTGAGATCAGCCCAAAGAACAGTGCTGTGCAGAGAAAGTTATATCAGACTTGGTGTGAAGGTGCAAAAACTGGATGTTACTATTCAGTCCTAACTCAATGTACTTGTAGGCCCCAGGCTTTGCCTGACTTAGGTCTGTATCAAAATAGAAAGTAGACTTAGAGATCTGACTCCTTTGCCAAATCAGCTGTGCCTCTTTAAAAAAACCCCCACTAATTATTTAGTAAATCCCATTCTTTTACTCACTATATATTTTTAGGAGATACCTGCTTCTTCCATTATATTAAAAATTGGCAAGGTGTTTTCATAGGTGACTAATCCATATACTATACATGTAGACCTGCTGTTCACCTCTAAGCAAGCAACAGCCTAGGTGGAAAAGGTTTCACAGATACTCTCTGCAAATATTTAGAGTTTCCATCTATTGCAGCTGGACTAGATGGTTGTTGTTGGCCTCTTCCAACTCAATAGCCCTGTTCTATTCCATTGTATCTGTGGCAAGCCATCATCAGGTGCAGGGTGAGCAAGGGACTAGGACAGGACCAAGCTGGTAGCAGAGGCAGCCGTAATTACTTGGAGGATGAATATGGAAGAGTCTCCATAGAGGCAGGGAAGAAATCATAGATAGCATAAACACGTACTATAAAAAAATTACTTAGCTCTAGCACAGGGCTCATGGCTGAGCTGGAAGAATATTTTCTAGGGATTCTTGATGCTATGTACTTATCTTCTGCTTCCTCAAACCTGTAGCATATCTGAAATATCACAAGCAGACATTCTTGCTTAAAATAAGATATTTTTCTTATTTTAAAGAAATATAAATAATAAATAAATAAATAAAATATTAAAAATAAATAAAAATGAAATAAATATTTTTTCTTGTTTTTTTTTAAATGAAACAAGAAAAATACCTTTTAAATATGGTGCATGAAGTTCACTACATCACAAGTCTTAAGAACTGTGGCCCAACCTCCTTGCCAGAGAAGCTCCTTTGGAGAATTTGCTTTTTATAATTACTCCTGCCAGCATGCCATATGGTAGAAGAATAACATGCTTCCAGAGCTGACTAAATATTTCCTAGAGAGGGAAACTAAAGCATAGAGAGGTTCCCCTTGGACCCAACTAAAAAGTCAATTTTGGAAGCAGAACTAGAGCACAAGAGTTTCCAGCTCCCCTCTGTGGAAGTGGGAGTTTTTTATCACTAGAAACTATGGTGGAAAGAAATTGGCAGTTCAGAGCAAGAAACAGCTTTCCAAGAATAATTATTTCCTTGTGCTACATAAATAATGGTAGCAGCCCCCACCTCTGTTCATATTGCAGGACAGAAGAAAAAGTACTTTGCTTCAGACTGCAATTGAAATGAAGATTTTGTTCTTGTCAGCCTTCTAACTGCACTGAACAGCTTCACGAAAGCTTTTGTGATTTATGTTTTTAAGAGGAATCATTCCAGAAAGCTCTCAAAGTTTACTATTTCTTTAAGTTCTAAATTAACCTCTTTAGTGATGCCAAAAATTTATTTCTACCTCTAAATCAGAGAATTGTTTTCGTTTCCCAAGCATTCACAGCTGTTTAACTGCCTGGTGATATACGCATGTTCAGCCTTCAAACATTTTTTTTAAATTTAGAGTTTTCATCCTTTGAGTGATTCTCCTGTACTTAATGCTGAATATCTATGCCTGTTGATGATGCCTTACGTAGGAAAAACTGAGGTGTCAGACAAGCCACAGAAATGCACACTATGGGCCCGATTCTTACCCTGGAAAAGTTTAAGCTTAGAGATGGGCTCTTGACAGGATGAGAATGCTCCCTTTGTGACCTTCAGTGACCATGGAGACACCTGAGTATCCATGCCACAGGCTCCAAAATTCACCGTGTCTTTACAGTGCCTTTCCTGCCTTAAAGCTCTGGATTCATTCAGGTTAGGGACAAACCTACCATGTTCATTCTGAGTACTGCAGGGATCTCATGTAACAGATTGAATCTGCTCAGAAAAGGAGACTTCTTGATTCTTTTCGAGTACTGTCCATATTTTGCAAGTCTCCAGTCTCCTAGTCCAGAAGTACATTTATTAGATCTAAGGATGCAGTCATGCCAAAATCCCAGTCACATATTGCAGCCATTTACTGAATGCTTATAAGCATTAACCCAAGTTCACCATACCCATACATACAAATGCTCAAAACCATGTAAAACCTGTGCCTGAGAACAGCTGTGAAATTGATGCTGTTAAAGAAAACTCAAAATGTGTTATTTTCTTACACAGATGTATTGGACAATATTAGATAAATGCTAGACTTTTTCTATTTTATTTTGTTAAGGTTTCTTAAATTGAGAAGAGAATGCCAGATGTATTCACTGTGCAAGGCAATTTTTCTTAGATCTGCAAAGAAGTTGTGGCAGCACACACTGTTTAATGATCTGAGCATGGAGGTACAGGATTTGCTGACAAGGTTTGCTGGCTGTTAGGTCTGGTTCTGCTTGATTTTAGGATCATAAGCATCTCCTTTTTGATTATGTTTCCTAGAAATGTCTTTCAGTAGAAAGAGGGCAAACCAGACCATCCACATAAGCTGAAGGGCAGCTCTGCTCATAGCAGAGCTGGAGCCAGGTGACTCCTATGCTAACTCTCCTCCCCATTTCACTTGCAGCACCTTCCCAAACATGGTGACTTCTACTTACTTCTGGGGCATTGATTAACTAATTTTGCTCCTATGAAGGAGCTGTTAAATGCTCTTGTACTTCATTTACAGCTGAGTTCACTTAGGCCCTGGAGGAGAGCAATTTTCTCAGCCTTCCCAGGCCCTGTGATGATTCCAGGAATTAAGCCCATCCAGAGAGCCTACTGCCCACTGTTCACCTGTGCTGAAGTTGTTAAACACAGAAAACACTCAGCATTTTTCAGGATAGTCCTCAGCACTATAAAGGACCAGGCCCAAGTAAAGCCAAGGAAAAGCAGCACATCAGTACAAGAAGGTCCCAGCCAGTGATGGATGCTTGCTCCCATAATATTCAGCTCCTGTTGCACACAAAGGAGATAATGACACAACTAATAACTAATTACAGTGAGAAGGAGGGGGAAATGGTGCAGTGAATGCTAGCAGGATTCATAAAGTCTAATGTTAATAAAATACACTATGTGTACAAAATTATAGTTTAGCTCCTGGCTTCCTGCTGTGCTCCAGCTAAGCAAAAGACAAAGTATTATCTTCAGGATGTATTTTACAAAGACAACTGTTCCCTATTTAAGATAAATTTACCACTGTTTATTTTATTTAATTAGTATCTCATTTGTTCTTGAATGTTAAAATGATAATATGCATAGGAATAGACCTTGTATCTTTGGACAAATTGCACTATAAATATTGTATTATAAAAAAAACAAGGAAAGATATGGGCACTGAAATGTCTCCCATCAAACTGATTTGAATCACAGAAATACTCTGTAATTTACATAACAGGCATGCTGGTAAGCAGGAGAGATGGTGACAAGCACACACTATTAGGCTTAAAAAGTGTTAAAAACAAAATCGAAGAATGGTAAGGTTGAAAGGGACCACAGTGAGTCATCTGGTCCAACCTCCCTGCTCAGGCAGGATCATCCCAGAACACATGGCACAGGATTGTGTCCAGGTGGTTCTTGAGCCTCTCCAGTGAGAGAGATGCCACAACCTCTCTGGCAGCCTTTTCCAGTGCCTGGTCACCCTCACAGTTATGAGTGGCTGGAATGATTGATGTCTCGAGACATTTTGGGGCACATGTGTGTGGGAGAAGGGGCAGGTCAAGCCTTTCCCTGATGAGGCAGTGCCCTGCCCTACATCCCCCATCCTCGTATTACAGCCTGGCAGTGGCTGCCTATCAGTGGCACACCCTCCCCTGGAGCCCCTCACCCAGCTCCTAAGTGGCCAAAGGACTGGAAGTCCTACCTGGGGGAAGGGCCAAGGGGTGTTTAAAGTGGAACATGAGGCAAGTGTGCCTTGACTCTACCTTCTCTTGGAATTTCTATCAGCTGCACACGCCTGGAACCCAGGAGTAGTAGTTATGTGGCTCCTCTTTTACGTATTTTCTGTCTTTCTAATTCTTCTCAGAATTTTTGTGTAACTTAACATCAAACAGGCTTACAGTTTGCTAAGTTAATACTTTGAGAAATGTTTTATGTTGATTGAATGTTGCACTAAATCTTTTGCCAAAGTTATCTGATTTTCTAAAGCTGCCTGTAAAGTTTTTTAGTTGTTTTGACCTCTTGAGAATATCTTGTCCATATCTGTCCCATGCATCTAACTCAGAGCTTACATGAACAACTGTAAGCCCTTTAAAGAGCCATGTTGAGCAAGGTTTTTGGGAACCTCATGAGAGTAAAGACAGTTTTTCTCAGGTTCTGGTGGAACTCCCTGTGTATAAGTTTCTGCCCATTGGCTCTTGTCCTGTTGTTTGACACCGCTGAGAAGAGCCTGGCTTCATCCTCTTGACACCTTCCCTTCAGATACTTGTAGATTCCCCTGTCAGTCATTTCTTCTCAAGGCTGAACAGCCTCAGCTCCCTCAGCCAGTCCTAAGAGAGATGTTCCGTTTCCTTCATCATCTTCATAGCCCTTCACTGAGCCTGTTTCAGGAGCTCCACATCTCCCTTGTACTGAGGAGCCCAGAACTGCGCACAAAACTCCAGATGTGCCTCACCAGGGCTGAGCGAAGGGCAGGATCACCTCCCTCAACCTGCTGTGAATGTTCTTCTTAATGCACCCCAGGATACTATTGGCCTTCTTGACTATGGGGCACACTGCTGGCTCATGGACACCTTGTTGTATATGGACCAATTTGTAGGTGTGCTGTCCCAGGAGAGACCCAAAGAAGGAATGGTGCCTCTGAGGCACACTTTCTTTGCTCTGTACCAACCTACTTCCACCAGAAGAAGCTGTGCTTCATTCCCCATCACTGGGCAGTGTGCAAATGCTGCTTTACCAGCTCCTTTCTCCCTGGCAGCTGCTCTGGCCCCTCCCCACAGATAAAGCCATACTCCCCTTCATGGGGCTACCAGCAGGAAGTTTCTGTGCTGCTCTCTTTCCCTTCTTGGTGCCTACAAGGCAAAGCTAGCATCTGTGGGGAGCAGCGGGAGGTACAGGAGGCTGGTGTCTCTTATACATACACTCACATCCACACCCACACATACATGTGCACATCATCTCTGCATAGCTAATGAGAAATCAAAGGGTGCAAAACATATAAGGACAAAAGATACAAACCCTTTTAGAGTCACCTCTTCAATGTTTATGTCTGTGACATTGGGGACAAGTATTTTGGTCTCATGTGTGGTGGTTCAGCCCCATGGGAGTCAGACATGCATATTTTGCAGTGTGAAGAAGTATCAGACAGCCAGTTAAAAGCACATCATTTCCAGTAGTGTGACCCTGTAAATAACAGTGTTTTTCTTTTAATTTCCTTTTAGTTTGAGCCATTGCAGTGTCAGCAACAATCAGAAGAAAATGCAAAAATTCATCTCAGTAGCTCGGAACGCATGGGACATTTTTATATCTGAAAGGAAGCCTGGCTGGAAGTATCAGATGCAGCTTTTTGCAGTTTGCTCTGCAGTTGGCTTTCTCTCCAGCTTTCTATTTTTCCTTAGCATGCACTTCTCCTTGGCACACCACTCTTTGGGGCCCTTACTGATTTCTGGATTCATCTGGATTTTGCTTTCTATTATGCTCTTCTGTTTCAAGCTCCTGCGCTGTTTTAGTGTTCTGTTCCTCCTTTCTTGTGGATTGAGAAATGGCAGGGATGCTCTTATTACTGCTGGCACAGGTGTTGTGGTGGCCAGCAACATTCAAAATATTTTTCACAATCTAAAAGTTCTGGCACATAGTATAACCTGTCATTTAAAGCACGAGCAATTTGCTTTGATAAAATATTACGTTGAGGCAATAAAATGGATTTATGAGGTGGCCAAGCTTCCTGCTGAGCTACCTAAAGATATAGTGGTCCTAAAGCATGAATTCACACCATCTTATTCAATTTCAGATGATGCACTAAAACAAGAGCTAAATGACACAGAGCAAGAAATCCAGAGAATTGCCAACCAGATATCTTTTATGTTGACTATACTGCCCTATATAGGCCAGAAAGTATTGCCTATATTTGGGGTTTTTCTAGTTTCTTTTGGAACTGGCCTCTTTATCCAAAAATTTGTGGGTTCTCATAGTACCAAATTTAAGAATACCTATATCACTAAACGGTTCATTGCATTTGATGAGCACCAAAAACAACAGCACAGACCCTGTCTTCTGCCACTTAACAGAAAAGAGAGACAAGATTACATGATAATCCCGTCCTTCTTCTTCACAAGAAAAGACAGGAAAAAAATGCTGTATTCTTTTCTCCCTGTAATTATTCATCTTTGCATCTGGCTTCTGTTTGCTGCAATAGACTCTTTGTTTTATTTGTTAATTATTTCTGTGAACAAACATCTCCAAGAAGTACCGGATCTAGACATTCAACTCAGTCTCTTTCAGAATGTAAGTACTTATCAGTACCATATATTTCTTAGTTTAGTGTTGAAAAATTTCCCTTCATCTTCAGCAGCTGCAAGAGCAGATATATAGCAATGAGCCATCAGTTCTTTCATGGAATATCATTCATTTCAAAAAGGGCTTTTGCCTCTACAGGTACATATGTTGGATGGAACCAGGCAGTTCTTTCCAGAGCATTGTCATATTTCTAGAGAATGGTAAATCTTAGAAGAAGGACTTTCATTCTTCCATTTATATATATGAAGAAAACCAGAAGCTTAAAATTGGAAACTCACAAAACGGACATTTTTCATATGAAGCACTACTTTTATAGTCAAAAGTCACTGTGACACTTATGCAAGAGATGGCTGCCTTTCTTTAACTAAGTGGTGTGAGAAGCTCATCACTTGTATGCATGGGTGCATGCACGTGACATAGTAGCTTGTTGCCAAAGTCTCCTGGTTCCTCTAGCAGGAGAAGCAGCAACATAGAAAACCACAGATTAACTAAGTTGGAAGATAAGTCTGGAGGCCATCGAGACCAACCTCATGCTCAAAACAAGGACGGCTGGTTAGAGCATGGTGCTAGTAATACCAAGGTGGTGGGTTTGAGCCCCATATGAGCCATTCACTTAACAGTTGGACTTGATTCTTGTGGGTCCCTTCCAATTCAGAATATTCTGTGATTCTGTGGCAAACTTCAGAGACAGACCAGATTGCTCAGGATTTTGTCTGAATATTCTTAAAGGCGGAGATTTCACTATTGGAGTGATGCCTTTAATGCAAATTAAAGCTACCTGGTTTGATAGCTCAAGAATTGTTCATCTCAACTAAATCAAGCAAGGGCAGCAGGAGGCCAGCATGAGTGAGCAAGTAGCTCCTGAAAAAGCACAGAATAGGTGAAAGAAGGGACACTGGTCCCAGGAGGAATGGAGATACACCCTCTGACTGTATTAGGATGGGGGCAGGAAAGCCAAAGCCCACCTGCAGCTGAATGAGGTGAGGCAGGTGAAAGGCAGCACAAAGGTCCATAAACAGAAAAAGAAAGACGTGGGGAAATGTAGGTCCACTGTGAAGAGCAGAAGGGTCTTGGTGGCAACAAAGGACACAGAAAGCCCAAGGTACTGAATGGTATCTTCAAGCTTCCTTTACTAGGAAGACCAGCCTTTAGGAATCCCAGGCCTTTGCTACAAGGGCAAGTGTGGAGCAAGGAAGCCTTACCCTTGGTGGAGGAGAATCATGTTAGGGCACATTTAAGCAAAAGTGCAACCATGGGACCTGATGGGAGGCACACATGAGGGCTGAGGGTGCTGGCAGATGTCACTGCAAGGCCACTTTTGATTGTCTTTGAAACATCATGGGGCCTGGAAGACATTCCTGAAGAGTGGAAGAAAGCAGATGTTATTTCCACCTTCAAGAAGGGGAAGGAGGAGGATCCAGGGAACTACAGTCTGGTCCCACTCACCTTTATCCCTGGGAAGGTGATGGAGCATATAATCATGGAAGCCATTTTCATACACATGAAAGTCAGGAAATCTATTAGGAGTATTAAGTATGGATTTATAAAAGCTAGATCATACTTGACCAATCTAACAGTTTTCTATGATAAAAACACTGGGTTGCTGAAGAACAGAAGATGCTGATTGTGCTTTTATTAAGGCTTTCACTGCTGGAACACTGGAACACAGCATCTTCATGGACAATCTGATGCAGTGTGGGCTAGATAAAAGGAGAATAATATGAACTGAAAATTGGCTCAACTCTTGGACTCAAAAAGTTCTGACTTGTGGTACACAGCCATTTCTGATGTCCCTCAGGAGTAGACACTGGAACTCATACTATTTACTTTTTCATTAATGACCTGCAAAGACAGATTGTAGCCACACAAACCTGCAGACAATATGATAGAACTGGCCAGAGTGTCTGAAATGCCAGTGGGTTGTGCTGTCTTTCAGAAGAGAACTGGGCCAAGAGGAACCTCACAATGTTCAGAAAGGAACATGCTATGTCTTGCAGTCCTTGAAGAGAAGTAACTCCATGCACCTACATGTTGGGAGCTAACTGACTGGGAGGTGGCTTTGCACAAAAAGGCTCTGAAAGTTGGACGCTGAGTTGACCACCAGGCCTGCAATGTGCCCTTATGGAAAAGAAAGTGACAATTCGGGCTGCATTAGACAGAGAATTTCCAGCAAGCTGTAGGGTGTAAACTCTGCTTAGGACTGCTGAGACTCAGTACAAGAAGGGCATATAATGGAGTAAGGAGTCAAGGAAAGGGTCAGGAAGATGATTAAGGGACTAAAGCATCTGTCACATGAGAAGAGGTGGGGGCTGTTCAGGGTGAAGGAGAGATGGTTCAGGGGGATCTTATAAGTGTGTGTAAATAAGTGGTGGGGGGTAGGTAAGAAAGAGGAACCAGACACAGGAGAAAATTCTTCAAAGAAAGACTGTCAAGAATTGGAATGGTCTGCCCAAGGAAGGAATGGAGTAACCATCCCTAGAAGCGTTCAAGAAACAGCTCAATAGTTTAGTTTTTATGGTGTTGTTTGGTCAAAGACTGGACTCAATGATATTGGACGTGTTTTCCAACCTTAATTGTTCTACGATTCTGTGACTTTTCAGTGGTGCACAGTGCAGAGAGAAGAGAAAATTAGGACAAATTGAAGGACATACATTTTTTTTGTTTACTCTTCAGGTGATCAAACAATACAACAAGTTTCTGAGATAGATTGTGGGATCTCCATTCCTGCAGATAATAGGAACCCAATTGATCACAACCCTAATCAACCTGTTGTAGCTTCACTATTTGCTGTGTACTGCTGTGTGTGGTTTTGCCTGTGTTTCTATCCTTCACCTTGATGGCAGCCTCTTATCATGACCTTCCTTGGGTGTGGCCCACGTCAGGGCAAAGGAGCTTAGTCCCACTAGCCACGGAGAGAAGTCCTGAGCCTGGTCATGTCTGGCTGATTCATGGGTTCTGTACTATGAATTTGCCCTCTTTATGTGCATTGTTCACTCATGTGGAAAGCTGGTTGACTCCTTCAAAAGAGAAAACTAATGCCATCATCAATTTCTAGTTCCCCAAGGAAAGCTAATTACATTAAAATGTAAAATTTAATCTCAACAGATTTGTTCTATCAACCCTCAGGGTTGCTGATCTCAGGGAGTCCAAGGAAGCTGGGTGAACAGGACAGACTCAGAGACTTGAGATGTTTATTAATAAGCATGAATAATAAAGTTCTTCATGCACTAGTACCACTGTTTCTTATTGAGTTCCTAATGAAGATTTTCCTTGCCTATACATGGGTTCAGTTTAGGGATAAAATGTCCTGAGATAGTTTGAAACAGGATAATATCAAGGAAAGGCTAACAGGCTGAAGATGAGTAGCGTGCTTTGGGAATTTGATTTCTCAATGAACACCTAACAGAAGTACCTGGCCTCTGTAGGGTAGAAAAGCCACAAGGAAGCATTTATTATTCCTCTGACATGATCAGAAGAGGATGGGTTATTCAGTTTCCCACAGTGTTCTTACACACAGAACAGAAAGCTGCCTGCCAAGTATGGTCCCAGCAGCATGTCTAATTTACCCTTTCTTATTGAGCATTTCAGTCCACAAGCAGTGAAAAACATCAGCTAAGCAAGGGCAGCTACAAGAGGAGGTCAGACAGCCTCGTTTGTGTGACAGTCTTTGGTCAGAGCACTGTCTGGGCCAGTGTGTGGCTACAGAGGGCACAGGGCTTAGTGCCATGTGGGCATGGCTGGGTTGCTGTTCTATACCACCCACAACATCACTGCAGGTGTGTTTCAGGTGGAAGAAAGGGTGAGCACCCCTGATCGTGCAACATTTTTGCCTCCCTCTCTCCACTGGGAAGGTTGTTAGGATCAGCCCTGCCCCTGCCTCCCCCGTCCTCTGCTGCCCATTGCCTTCCTGCTCATCCAAGACTTGACTCAGGCATATGGAGCTGCAATGTAGCACTGGTGCAGGAGGCAACTGCAGGGAACAGAGGAGCAGAGGTGAGCTGAGCCCAGCAAAGTCTGAGCTGAGCTGGGAGGAGCTGAGTGGAGCTTGGGTGGAGCAGTCAGTAGCGCCAGGGCTGGTCCTGGAAGCAGCTGCACAGAGTTGAGTCCAGCATCTGAAGTGGCGGCACAGTGTGGCAGGGACAATCATGGTTTCAGGGGTTTGTCTGTCATTGTTTTCCACTGTTTGGGGCTCAGGGACAGAGAGAGTGCTGTGGTGAGTGCCTGCCACCTTGTCTCTTTCTGGGGACAGCCATGTGGTTTTGGGCATAGGAAGAGCCACCATCTTGGCTTTGTCCCAGGGCCACATGGAACTAAGTCGTGATGATGAATATCTTTTGTCGGTAAACCATCTTCTATTTTCATATACTTTTGTTAATTATATTGCTGCTGTTACTGTGCATCTCTTATTCCACTGCTTGCTGCTTTCAGTAACTTGCTATCTCAACCCATAATCTCTGCATTTGTCCCGCTCTTACTGGAAGGGGAGAAGTTCATTCGGAGTTTAATTTCTGGATGGTGCTGATCATTGCTGAGACAAAACCAAAGGGACAGATGCTCTGCCCTGCAGTTTTACTCTCAACAAAGGACCCTCCAACAAGGCATCTGAGCAGAGTCATAGCAGTGGAAAAATAGTAAACTATTATAACCTGATTAGGAAAATATTTCCCTATCAGAGCCACTGAGAAGGTAAGTTTTTAATGGTCCAAAATGCTGGACATTGTCCCAAGAGAAACTGTGAAAATAGAGTCCAAAGCATTTATAAATAGCCAATAAATGTATTGTTTTGAGCAAACTGTATATAGACACTGGATGGTCTAGATGATTTAGCATCCTTTGTAAATCTGAATGTCCAGTGAAAGAGAAATATTAAAAAAGGAGGGAATCTGTATTATAACCAACACATTTTTTCCTCTTTTCTTGTGCAGAAGAATGAGAAAAGCTATATAATTTCTATGAAAGAGAATATTTCAAAGACTGATTCTTTCAAGATCCCTTTGTTTAAGCATAACTGCATCCCTCGTCCAGAGCTCGCTCTCTCCACAACATGGATTCAGCTTGGAGTCATCATCTTCTTCTTAATAATTTTTGGGTTATTCTCTGGCCTCCTGACCCAACTAAAAATACTTGTGTCAACTTCCTTTTATCCTGATACTGAGATGAAACGGATACATTATTTACATGCAAAATTACTCAAAAAAAGAGCCAAGCTGCAAGAGAAAACTGGGAAGAACATGTTTGCAAGAATGGTAAGCCATGAGCGCTGGGGAGAAAAATAAATCTTCTCACTGGGTGGTAGCCAGATCCAGGAAATACTTAAACACTTGTTAACTTCAATTATGTGCTAATAGACTTTCCCTAGTGCTCAGAAGCCAGACACACGTTGCCTGATGGTAAGATTAGATCATCTAATTGTTTTGTTCTGTACTTCTGCACACATGCCTCAGACATGACATTGGTATGCTCAAATGACTATGTGCTGGCAAGAAAATATTTCTCAGATTCAGAGTCCTCCAGAGAAAAAACTTTGTTTTCATTAACATATGAAAAGCACTTAGAGTATTCCTGCAATCCAGACAGCAAGTGCTAGGCAGTAAGAGCAGCCCTAAATGTAGAGAAGGATGTTCCAGTATTGCTTAGCAATATGAAAGGTGATATATTTCTGTTTTAAAACACAATGTGACTACAAACACCATTAGGAAACAGATCTTTTTGCTTGCAAAAACAATTATCCTGTGTATATATATATATATATACACACACACAGACACACTAATGGAAGCAACTAAAACACATGCATATACCTATGGCATATCCAGATAGAAATCTGCAGACATATACAGTTTGATTAAGTTTGGGGTTTTTTTACAGCCTTCAATACTGGCTATATAGGGTGTTAATGTCTGGGTGATCGTAACTCAGTAATACTATAATATAGATCATATTTCTGTCTTTTCAGGTCAACTTTTGGTTTCCAATACTCCAGGCAAGAGAGGCCGTGAGGAAGAAAGAAAGGCCTGTAGCAGAATGACAGCATGATGTGAAAAAAATCAAGTGAATCTTTGAATATGGCTGAGATATTTTAGCTCCACCTGTGTTTTGCACCGTCTTTCCTACGAAATATCAAATCTACAATGTAAAAATTTCACACTCAAAGGCTGAGCAGCAGTATTTTGGAAAAAATGCCATTGTGGATAGTATGCAGTTCACCACAGATGTTCTGGATTGCATTAACAGTTGTTTTTCAACTTGGGGTTTGCATTATCTGGTACTTGAGAAAATCATGGATGATCTGTTCTTCAGTTTAAAAGCAATAAAACAGTTTGGAGCTTACAGTTTAGAGCTTTGAGGACTACAGAAGAAACGTCTTTGGGTTGAGCTAACAGAGGATGTAATGGCAGCAGCAGGTTTGTCTTCTTCACATTTGCCAGACACTGAAGATAGAAGACACAGCAGAGGCTGTCCATTGCCTTCTGGGATGGCCAAGAACCAGGACTTAGATGTTTCTAGACATTTTTATCTATTTCTCAAGCCTCAAGCCCTCCAGGCTGGACCTTTCCCATCCCTAGCTTCTAGTCTCCTACATAGTCTCCCCAGAATGCCTTGCTCGGTCCCTTACTTGGTCTTAGTGTCCCACTTCCACATATCCAAAGACTGTTATCACTAGTGTAAATTGTACAATGTCTTTGATAATCATGAGAGAAGTCATGTAACAGGTAGAAGTGAGAATGCTCACAAGAACTAGAATGAAGGGGAATCAGGTGCTCTGGGTGCAAACAAGGTATCTTAGAGGATGAGGCATGTAAGTAGTGAACAATGTTTCAAATCTTGCAGAAGAGACAAAAATGGACTTAATTATGTTGCATAAGCACCATCGACTTCAATGAAATAAAACTGAACCAATAGTGAAGTGCTTCACCTATTCAACCAACATTGGTGATGTGATCTTCATATGATACAAGAACAAATGCAAAATGCCTAAAGACGTAGGAATGACTTAGGTAGCTTTAGAGATTTAATGCAGAGCTAAAAAATGTACCCAGCAGGCAGTGTATTTCTGATTTTCAGCCACAGCCAATTTCTTTTTTTAGTCTAGATAATAGGAAATTCTGCTCTCTTCCTCTATAATACATGCATGGTTTCAGGACAGCCATTGATCAATGTCTCTGTTATCTGAATGAATTAAAACTTAAAGCTCTCCAGTAGCAAGTGTCAGAAGTTATTTTCCACTTAAACCACTGAAAAACATTACGACTGTTTTTCTTTGGACCTTCCAAAGTCTCAGTTCTCCATGCATGCAGGTGTTTCAGGTTGCTGGTGTGACAACAACTTGTCTTTGGGAAATGGTGCTGGATAAAAGCCATGCATTATTCAGGGTTGTGCTGAATGTCTCTGAGAGGCCTGACTATGTCTTTTTTGCTAAAGTGGGACAGCCCTGAAAACTAGCAGAATGTCAGCTTGTATTTTAGGTGCTACTGTCAAGCACCAGTAGCAAGAAGCATTGTGGTGGAAGAGAAACAATTAGAAGCTTGCTCTAAATTTTGACTAAGAGAGGAGAATAGCTATCCAGGTACTATTGATAAGAGGATCACACTCTTGTTATCATTGCAGATGAAAGGGGAAGAATTACATGTCAATAAGAGCTGAATATTTTCGGCAGAGTTCTGACTAATTGCTGGCAGGAGTTGGATGTGCTCCTTTCAATCTCAAAGGACAAGCTGGTGAGAAGCCCAAATATGGGGGCAAGTCTGGTTGACAGCACTACCACAAAACAACATACACTTATTATCAGGAGGAAAACTTTGGTTTGGAGTTTCTTGCCTTTCCTGTTTGATGCTGTTGCTGCTCAGAATAATTTTTCACTCTGTTGTTCTACAAGGAGCAAGCAAAAGCTTTGCAGCCCATGGGAATGGTTCATCAAAATTACTCAGGTGTTGGCCAATCATTGGGAGAGATGCCTATATCTGTTAGGATTTTGAGTTCTGTAGTACACTCTCAGGACAATGCCATGTCTGCATTTGTCATTTACTTAGGGAAATTCAGCCAATGTTGAATGTGGATGCTCCCCTCTTACCTGTCAGAACAATTAAATATTGCTTCGTTTGCCTTTCAATCTGATAAAAAACAGTCCTTCTTGGGTAACTAATTGTAATTCTGTACAATATATTCAGTTCTGGTAAATATTTTACCTAGATGCTTGACCCCACTACCACTGACAGAAGACATGGAAAAGCCCAAGGTATTTCTTTGTCTTGGTCTTGCAGGTAAGACTGATCATAGAAGACCTCTCAGACCTGAAGGAAGGGCTGGAACAAGGAAGATTTATCTCTTGTAGTTAGAGAGCACTCGAACACACAGGAGCACTCAAACACCCTAACACATGATGGGAGGTATCCATGGGTATTGAGGGTGTTGGCTGATGTCCCTGAAAAGTGTCTTGATTTTTTGTAAAATGTCATGGGGATCAGGAAAGATTACTGAGGACTGGAAGAAAGCACATATCACTCCCATTTTCAAGCAGGGCAAGAAGGAAAATCTGAGAAACTATAGATTTGTCAGACTCATCTCAGCCTGTGGGAAGGTGATGGAACAATTTCCCCTGGTAGCTGCCTCCAAACATAAAGCCCAGGAAGTTGACTGGTATATCACTGAAGCACAAGAAAAGCTTTTTTACTCTGAGGGTGGTCAAACACTGGAATGGGATGCCCAGAGAGGTTATGGAATCTCCATCCTTGGAGCTACGCAAAACCCATTAGACATGGCTCTGAGCATCTCAGAGCAGCAAAGCTGGAGCAGGTATCTCTAGAGCTACCCAACAGCCTCAGCCATTCTGTGATTATTGATTTTAACACAGCACACTGCAGGAAAAATACTAGATATGCACAGCAAAAGCTTGTTTTAATTTGTGAATATGCTGTGCCAGCATCAAGGATGCCACCTGACAATTATTTGTTACCATTTTGCTCATACAAGAATCACATACTTGAGTGGACTAATGTACACTTTATTTCCGTGATCACACACATGCATACCTGTATGCTGAACATGAGCTGAAAGGCAGGCATAGGAGATAAGTTTGTTCTCCCCTATCTCCCTAAACCTGATTTATCAGGGAAAATGGCACATTCTGCACCTTTTTTTAAATAATTTTTTTCTAAATCAAATCTACCTTCTATGCCTCAAAGTCATTGAGTTTTATCTCTGAGGTAGGACAGTTCTTACCCTGACCTACAGTACTAGACTTATTCCTTCAGCTGCCCAGAGTCCTTCTTTAGCTGTACAGATGAAAAGGCAGGTTTGGGGCTCCCCTGAAATTACACAGAGACATACTTCTTATTCTCTCCAGACCTCATTTTCTTTTTGTTTTCTTCCATTTGTTTCTGTCCTATGAGCAGAGGAAGTCTAGGGTTTGTTTATCTTCAGCTGTCTCCTCTGCAAGTTGTTCAGCTATTTCCTTGGCCTCTCTGTTAACCATAACCCCCAACCACAGTACTCGGTTCTTCTTTTTTCTTAAAAAAAAGTCTACAAGTTACAATAAAAAAACAGCGGTCCACCCACAATTATTTCTGTTCCTCTTCTTGTCTACCCTCTCCTCAGATTTCCTGCATTTTATTTTGGCTCTTTTCTTCTGTCATTCATAGTCTTCTTTCCTCTTTTAGTATGTTTTCTTCATCTCAAACAGATCATTCTTTCTCATCCATAAAAGCATGCAACACTTTTCTTTCTGCTGAGCATGAGGGAACTAGGGGTGCAGTTGAAATGAAAGATTTTTATTCATTTGTTGGTTTAATAGAAATTTTTAGTATCTATTAATATCATGTTACTGGGCTTTGTCTCTAGGTGACTCTCTAGGGTTTGTCAGAAACACATTCAGCACTAAGAACGAGAGTCTGAGAAGTCTGGGTTTGACTTTTGACTCAGTCATCCCTGTCCTTTACTCAGTCCACAGCAGAACTCGACTTCCTTTTTAGAAGTCCTTCACTAGTGGAGGAGCTGTTTGATTTACTGTGAAAAATCCTCCAATTGGATCAAATATGGTTTGTAAAATTAATGAAAGGCTGACCTGATTGTCTTGTGAAGGTAATTCAGAGAGACATGCTCCTGACCCTCCTGGAGTGAAATCCAAATAAGGACATTTCCTTTCAGCAATCGCGTTTATGGACCTCTCCTTATCACTCCATACCCCCCAACCTGGCTGGCTTCTAAATCCAAGCCAAGCTAAAGGCTTCTTTTCCTCTGTGCTAGTTTTGTTGCAGCATTTCATGTGAGCAGCTGGGTGTGCAGAGTCCGAGGAAGCTGGGTTTATAACTGCTGTCATTGTGACCCCTGCTCTGTCAATATTTTCACATTGACTCGCTGATTTCATCACAATTTAAATAGGCTAGAGATGCAGTTAAAAAAGAAATGTATAATCAAAGCTTTCCCTCTATTTCTGTTTTACATCACAAAAGTGGAGAGTAAGGATCAAAAGATCACTCTCCACTCCTGATGAAATGAAGCCTGAAAACAGGGATGTTATTGTCCACTTTAGGGGCACAGATTTCAAAACGTGAGCATGCTTCACGTGTGCTGCTCTGCACGGCAGCACGTTCCTCCTCGTTTCACTGCTGATACATCATTCCTGCCCTGCCCTCCAGTGGCCCAGAGCAGCCACAGGGCCCGGGATTGCTGCTCTGCGGAGATCCACCCCCTGATGCTTCGGGCTGAAGAGAGAAGCGCTGCAGGTGTGGGTGGGTGTTTGCACTAGAGCCGTGAGTTTCACGGGTGGTGAGCTGAGTGCCAGCGATAAACACATACTGTCTGTATGACGATTTCTCTGGCAAAGGGTGGGAATGAAAGCAGTATTATGCATGCAGGGATCAGATCTCCCAAACTGCTTTTCTGCTCCTGCTTCTGGAATCCACATCACCAGGGAGAATGGAGTACTAAAGATCCTAAATTTCTGCCTGGGTGGGGAAGAGAGATGGTTAACAGAAAATATGGTTAACAGAATTTTTTCCTTACTTTAACAGAGCGTTTGAATCTTCAACTTTTCCATACAAGAAAGAGGGGAAACCAGTAGCATTCCAAGGAGAAGAGCTAAGCAAAGAAAGGATGTTCTTTCTTTGTTTTAGCCTTGACAAAACAGTTCCTTGGCTCCTCTGCTCAGACTATGCTCCAGATAAACAGGGTTTTAATGCAGCAGTATAACCTCTCAAAGCAATCAGAGTGACCAACAGACTGAAGGAAGAGTCAAAGCAAGAAAACATTTTTCTCAGTAGGTGGTGGAGAAGGCTGAGGATTATGGCTAAATGAGAAACATCTGGGAAAAGCAATTTTTGTCTTACTTTCCCTTGAAAGACCCAAAAGAACTGTGTGGGCTGCAGAAGTCATCTCTAAACCACCTCTCCAACCTGGTGTGTGGCATCCGTTTTCTTAGCACAACAGTTATAGAACAGACAGAGCAACAACTTGAGAATTAATGAGCAAGTAATAGCTCAGGGACGAGACTGTGGAACGAATTCAGAACTCTTGTCAGGGTCTAGAGACTGAGGTACAACTGAGAGACCAGTCAGTGCTCCTTCCAGTGCTCCAGTTCAGGACCTGTGCTGACATAACTGTAATCCCACTGAATCCCAAACTATATGCCTACTAAAAAATCCCGTGCTACTGTTTTTGGCTCTGCTGTCACTCCTTACTGGTGTTCTGGAATAGAGACCTGGGCAGTCCCAAAATTACATCCCTATGAAGATCCCACCATTACAGCCTAGCCCATATAAGTGGAAAAAGAACAAAGATGACAGTTTTGCAGTCTGACAGTTTCAACTTTAGTAGGAATGCCTGAATGGAGAAGTTGAAATTCTTTTGAAGTCACACAGCTCCTCAAGGGCTATTACCTTGTGGCTTGAGGCAGGATTCAGGTACTAGGGCCAGCACATGCCGTGGCAAAACAAATATTCATAAATATAACAAACCTGACATGCTCAATAGCTTGTTGCACCCAAGGAGGTAAAAATACAGCAGATGATTTGGTGTAAATCCCAGTTCACAATATGCAGGTAATTTCTTTCATCTGCACAATAGTTAAGACTCACTGGAATCAAAAAGTAGGTGTTTCTTAACCAAAAATAGTACAGCCCTATAGGAAGAAGGGTCTATGATACAGAGCAGTAAGTACCAAGATAGGAAACAGGAATTCTTTGCTAATTATACGGGAGGAAGCTCATTCATTTCTAATATAATAAAACTGAGTAGGAAACCTAAAAATAACATACATTTTTCCACAACTGACACATATTCATAGTTTGGAGATTACTGTTATCGAATTTCTGCTCTTCTTCCAATGTAGCAAAAGATTAATTAGAAAGAATGGATTCATTAATTAGAAAGAATGACCTGCACTGTTGATCCGACAAAACATAAGACAGGCACCCTTCATGCAAGAAAGTTCCAGTTCTGAGAGGCAAAGATGGGCTGGAAGGCAGCTGCAGAGTAGAAATCTGCACCACGGTTGCACAGCCTGTATAATCTTTTTAGCCAATGGAGACAAACAAGCATTGCAAGAAAACTGCCCACCTCATCCCAAAGAACAGCTCCAGACAGATTCATCTAACCTGTGTGAGATCTTGATGCAGAGACAAAAAAAGTTGCAGGAGCATCTCTTTCTCTGTTAATTGTAAAGGGAGACTGGACAACAAACTGAGATACAGAGCATGACGGTACAGAAGTCTGTACTGAGCAGTGAACTCTGTTTCCTTGTGATAGTCATTGTAATAGTGCTGGATTTTTGGTCCTGATGTTCTGCCACCCCAAAGACAAACCTGAGAAATGAGAACTAGTGCTAGACCTTCTCCACCATACTCCTGACTATTCTCCATCATCTCACAAAGAAATCCCTCTTTTGCTGTTTAGAGACACAAGAACTACTGACCTAATAGGAATTAGTTTTCCATACAAGATCATACATCACTGTATGCCTATAAATATAGCAGGAATTGCAAGTCTGCTTTCCACTGTCAAAAATAATAGTAATTATCAAAAAATATTAGTAATTATCATAGGTTTAATGTGTATGTCTTAAAATAGGCACTTTCTGTGCCTGTTTGGCCTGTGGGTTGTACACTACAGATTGCATTATTTCTACACATAGGACAGCCAACTCGCTGTACAGGTGATTTTGTGTTGGCCTCGTTTCTGTCTGTGATGTTTTTGGCTGGGGTAGAGTTAATTTTATTCACAGTGGCTAGTGTGCGGTTATGTTTTGGATTTGTGCTGGAAACAGAAATGATAATTCAAGAACATTTTGATTATCAATGAGCAATGCTTACACAGCATCAAGGTCTTTTCTGTTTCTCACCCCATCCCATCAGCAAGAGGGCTGGAGTGCACAAGAAGATGGGATGGGACACAGCCAGGACAGGTGGCCTCAACTGACCCCAGGAATACCCCAGACCAAATGGTCATGCTCAGCATGTAAAGCTGGGGGAAGAAGCAGGGGGAACATTCAGAGTGCTCTCCTGGGGATGCCTGAACACCTGCTTGATGATGGGGAGTGAATCTCTTGTTTTGCTTTGCTTGTGTGCACGGCTTTTGCTTTACCTACTAAACTATCATTATCCCAACCTAAGAGTTTTCTAATTTTTACTTTTCTAATTCTCTTTCCCATCTAACTTGGTGGGGAATCGAGTGAATGTCTGTGTGGCACTAAGCTGCCAGTTGGCATTAAACCATAACACTCTTAAATTTTTCCCAGCGACAGATATTTAAAAAAAAGAGCTATTACATATGAAAGTGCAACTTTAAACAACATTCAAGTTCTCAAAATCAAAATTTGTCTAGACTTGATAGTTGAATCATGCTTCTGAAAGTACAGCCTCTGAAAATGGAAATTAGATAAATTGAGCAAAAGAGATTTTATTTTTAAAATTAGGAGTTCTATCCTACAAAAAACCAAAGTATTAGTTACATTGGGAAAAACCTCACATTTTCAATTTAAAAGGTTTTTTGACATTAATGCGTTATGGCTTTGCTCTGGCAATCTCACCTCATAAGCCTTTAGGTGATGGGTGTGTATTTCTCCATAAAGTCAGAACACAAACTACTACTGTAGGTGAGTTCACAAGTATGATTGGCATAGATTTGCCAAGGATGCAACAAGGGAAATAGTTGAACCCACCAAAAAAAGCTTGGTGGTGCAGTTGACAGGGACAAAATATATAAAGTTCTTTAAAGACGGTGACACGGAGATCTGGCAGCAGCTCCAAAATAGTGAGTGTTCTCCTGAATCAGCATATTTCTCTACTGACCCCTTCCAGACAGGAAAGAAAAAAAAAACAAACCAAAAATAAAACAAAAAAACCCCAAACTAACAAACAAAAAAACCACCAGCATTTGCTCTCAGAATTCTCTGCATCACCAATCACAACAGAGATCTTCCTAACATATAAAATTAGAGAGTTAGGATTCATTTCCTGGCACCCAACAGAGCAGGAGTTTAAAAAATGCTCTTAGACACCACTGTTCATTGCTTTTACTTTCTTGGGTAGCTGATACCTTCTAAAGATAAACATTAAGAAATACTATCCTAAACTTATATACCTTCAAAAATGTACAGAACAGTTGCCACATTATAATTGTAAGGGGTTTTTTATTATTACTCCATTTCCTAAAAAGAATTTTCCAATTCTTACAGCAAAAGTCTTTTCAAAGATAAATTTCAATGACAATTTTATGTAGGAAACCAAGTATAATGCTTATTGGTTACTGTTGTTTCATGTTGGTTCTTGAGAAGTTGATTGTGGATTGATTGCTGGACCCAGAAGGAACTGCTGGTGGGGGCAGCAAGGTCATTTTCATTTACTTTTATCTACAGAGAAGAAAAAGACAGTACGATATCATCTTTCAAAAGAAAACCTCTTGTTTGCAATTTGTCACTCAGAGGTAATAATGGAGAAGGAGTGCTAGGAGCTAGAAAGAATGATTATTGCTCCCTCACTCTACTGAAGCTTTAGCCTTTAGTCCTCTCCATTTGAAAAGCTTTTCCCTTAGGACAGAGGAAAACAAATAGGATATTGTGCTCTCTTACTGCTACTGATACCCTGGATGAGGTTCACTCTAAGGTAGCTTTAAAGTAATGATTCCATGAAATGTAGAAAAGCTCATTTCACTTGCCTACCATAGCAAGCTTGTTCCTGTCCCATATTAATTAGCATTTAGAACAGACTCATTTCATGTGAGGTGCAAACTGGGGCTCTCTGTTCACCTACCGGGAAATCATTCCTCAAACTAGCTGATCTCATTGTTGGTACACATATACACCCGAAACTTCGGCTTGGATTTTGGCATGCTTCCTGTCACTCACTGTTTCCCCAACCCATATTAATCAATGCCCCTGCTGTAGCAGACAACATTTCAGCTGCAGTTGGCACACAGCAGCAGCTGTGCTTGCTGAAGGACTTGCCTAGTTTTTACCTTTTCCTGAAGCATTTCCTCTGCTTGCTAAACAGAGAGTGAGGTGCTGTCACTAGTCCTTCTCCCCAGCTGCCTCACCCCACTCATATGCTGCACTGCATTGATCTTTGCTTGGCTGTTCTCAGAGACACTTCAACTCACCAAGGCAACACAAAACTAACCCAGAAAACAAAGCTAATTGATTTCTGCACACAGAAGATCTGCCAAGCACCAGGGCGTATACAAGGACTGTCAGTAACCAAGTTACACACTGTGAACACTGGAGAGGAGGGAAGGGGAGATGCTAGGTGTTACTCCTGTTAGCAGTGATGATCTCACACTAATTCAAACACTGCTGGCACTGGCTGCAGCACCTTTATTCGTGGAATCACAGAATGGCATGGGTTGGAAGGAACCTTACAGATCATCTAGGTCCAACCCCTCTGTCATGGGCAGGGGTGCCTTCCATTAGACCAGGCTGCTCAGATCCCCATCCAGCCTGGCCTTGAACACTTCTGGGGCTGGGGCATCCACAAATTCTCTGGGTAACCTGTTCCAGTTCCTTACCAACTTCACAGTAAAAAATTCCTTCCTAGTATCTAATCCAAACCTACTTTCTCTTTCAGTGTGAAGTCATTCTACCTTGTCCTATTATTCCATGCCCTTGTAAAAAAATCACTCTCCAGCTCTCTTATAGGCTTCCTTTAGGTACCGAAAGGCTCATCCAAGGTCTCTCTGGAGACTTCTCTTTTCACGAAGACAGCTTTGTTTTTGCAAAACAAATCTGTCAGCTTAACCCAAACAGCACATTTGTTGGGGGGTCATTGTCTGTAACACAGGGAAACTAACAAATTTAATTTTTCACATCAAGCTGTTTTTGTTTGTGGTTTTGGTTTTTTTCTGTAAATTTGCAAATCAAACAGTCATGCTTCATTTTGTACTCCTGTCACTACCTCAGCTCAGGTTTTGTATGGGCCTTCATACCCATGTCCTGGTCCAACAGTTAAACTCTGTCAGTTTCTTTCAACTCAACTTTTAAATGAGGTTCCAATCAAAAAGAGGTTCTCCAAGGCTGCCACAATTTTTTGTCAAATTTACAGATACCAAGACAAATCAGCTTCTGAGAGGGTTTATTTCAGACAAACCTGTCACCAGATAGACAGCCTGCTACACTTTTGTTTTCTTGAAGTTTCAGAGAAGCATTAAGTAGTTTTCATTAACCAAAAGAGATGGTTACCTGCAACAGCCAAAACTGGGGAATGAGCCTGTTATTTTTGCGTGATGGATGTTCCTGAGACCGTGCCTGTATATGGTGCCCTCTTGACAGGAACAGGTTGACATACCTGCAATAAAATGTTTTAAATCTTTCACTATTTTTTCTTCTCTTGCAATTGCTCATTGGACAAAATTGAACTAGAAATCCTATGATAATCTGTCTTTCTATGAAATGCATCCCCATACTTTCATCTAACTTCTCTCTGGAAAAGATCAGTTGCACTGGGATTAAATTGTTCAGTTCTCAGCTTTCCTCAGGAGCTGGGGGGCTAAATCTGTTCAACATTGTAACAATCCAATTCTAAATCCATTTTTTAAAGAAACAACAACATGTTCCACTTCATTTTATGGATTCTTCTATTTGTTAGAGTATCCACATTTTCCAGTGATGTTTTTAATACATCAAGTAAGAGAGGTAAATAAATATCAATGAAACAAAGCAAATTCTGCCTCATGTGGATATCTATCACTCACTAGTCCAGCTGCTGGCTACAGGAGGCTGAGTTGGTTGGAAAATCACTTCTGAAGACATGCTGCAACTGATATTTGGGTTAAGGGAAAATTCTCTCTAGTTTTGATGGGAAGTGGAAACTGTTATGTTCATGGAAGTCTTTCAGAATTGTATTATTATCAAATTTCTTATAAATTTCAGTTTAGTTTAGTTTTGATACTGTGTTATGTGTATGAACATGCAGGCAGCTCACTACATCCTGTGAAACTGTGGTCTTTGGAGGAAAGCATTATTCTGCCACTTTTACATGCCCTTCTCAGTCCATTAAGACAACAGCAAAAAGAAATGCACAGAATTACCTTTGGGGCATTTCACTGGGCCTTATTTCACATGGATGCTAGTCTGTTTCTCACAGTCTGATTCAATTTTTAGATCCTGCAGTGAATCCCACTGATTCAGGTGATGATTTTAAAACATAATTACTCAGTGTGCTTTTGAAAATCCTATTCACAGTACACTAAGGATGCAAAAGCATCATGAATGCTTGCACAGTAAATAGGCACTGAAACTCCAATCTTTATGTGTTTGAAATATTTCTCTTTAAAAGAGAACAAAAGCTTGAACAGAGATATCTTGCTTGGGCCAGCAGTGCCCATGGCACATGTTCAGTTTTTAACACATTCTTGCTGGAACACAGCAAAATGTTTAACACTCCGAAGGATTTAGCCCAAAATA
Source organism: Trochalopteron elliotii (assembly GCA_024734555.1). Lineage (NCBI taxonomy): Eukaryota > Metazoa > Chordata > Aves > Passeriformes > Leiothrichidae > Trochalopteron > Trochalopteron elliotii. Next base: position 2,325,314 of record JANPWX010000012.1, on the reverse strand, counting down.
TCTGATCCATGAAAGAATCAGAAAATTTTTGATTTCTTCCTTGGTGCAATATTTCTTCCTGCATATGAAATTTAGGCTCCCTGATTTTCAGTTAAATCAGTGATGAAATGTAGCAGTTAGAAGCTTTGCTCAGAAGCAAAACTTTGTCCACTTTCATTGCAAGTAGGATATGTTTATTTTTAAAAGTACTGAGGCTTAGTTCACAAGCTGTACTGACTACTGTAGGAGCAGGAACTAGTATATGATATTTTTCTGTAAGACAAAGAGCAATAAAATTTGAGTGAATCTTTGTTTCCTTTCCTCCCACCTTGGCATATTTTGATTAGTAAGGAAAATTACCATTGAATCCCAAACTTCTCTTCCCAAGAGCTAGTTATCCTCATGTTGTACACGGCATTACAGAGATTTATTAGTTTAATTAACCTGTTCCCGCTGCCTGACTCGTTTGTAGACATATGGAGGGAATGGTGGACGGGAGACATATTTGCCTTCTCCTGCTGTGACATTGAAAACTCCACCCTCATAAACCACTTTGCCTCTTGAAACTGTCACAACTGGAACTCCGTGGCAGACCATTCCTTCAAATATATTGAAGTTATTTGCCTGGTGATGTGTCTTTGCAGATATTGTCCTGTGTTTACAAAAACAGCACACAAAATACAACACACAAAATTACTATGATCCTTGCATTTGACTTCATTATAAAATTTTGATAAATTGATATAGGAAGAAAATTTAGCAACGTTATTTAACTACGACACTGTACAGTACATCATAGAGCAGCTGTAAAAATAGGATAGCTCAATAACATTTCATTGAACAGTAATTGCATTTCAAAAGAATGAAGAGGGAGTCAAAAGGACAGAACTCAGCTGCCTTTAAATGCAAAATTTTCCACTACAAAAGAGATTAGTACGAAAAAAATCAGGTTGTAATATTTTCTTTGGATAACATGATTTCATTTTCCCTTGTCAAGCAAATATCTATGCACAATTCAATCAGAAAAAGCTTTGACCTTTTAGCTGGAATGACTTGCAGTTTCAAGTTTGAAAAGCATGGCTGCAGTGTTTCAAAGACTGAGACTCACAAATAACACAAAGATTATTTCATTGGAAAGTCAGTAAATGGTAATGATTTTTGGTAATGCTTAGTGTGAGCTGGATTGATTCAATGACTGACTGCCCAAATATCTTAATGCTGCTAAATAGTAATCACACCACACTTCTACATACCTTTTTTGCAAAGGTATTAAGTAAATTATAATTTCAAACTTCAACAGCATTCATTTGAGTGATGGTATTTTTGCTTTTTGTATATATAGACCTCATTCTATATGAATTCCATTTTTCTAGACAATTTTTCCAACTCTAACTGGCCACTTTAAAGGCACAGCCAATGCTAGAGTTGACATTACTATCTGGAAGTCCAGGCTTTGCATATTTCCTTTGTTGTCTATTTTCCCTACTGAGCTGCTTAATATATGTTGTAATTACAGACTTTGAATTTCAGTTAATTATTTTATTAACTTCCTGTATCCAAGCTACAGATTATATTTATTATTTAGAGAGTTTATATTTTTATTGTCATTTATAGTTTCTGAAAAGAAAGAAGCTTCATGCTTTTGGCTACCAGTCTGGCTTTTTCCAGGATGGGTGCTCATGCAATCAAAAATCTATCATGCATATATTACAATGCATATACATGCATTCATATTATTCCAGAGATTACATCTTTTCACAAAGGAATTATCAAAGTCAAAAGCAATACAAAATATTAATAGATTAAATATTGATCAATTTGGAGAAGATTTTTTTAAAATTTTAGTCAATATCCTTATCAAAATGAGAAAACCACAAAAAATGTGTCTTACTTGAAGTATAGCCATTTTCAAAAATAATCATATCAAATATTCGAAATGATTACTAATAAAGAGGAAAAAATAATTCATGGAAGGATATTTAATTTCCTTTCATATCATTCTGTTGAACTAAGAGTAATTGGTTCTGCTAAGGGCTACATTTAAATCTTGGTGGTAACTGACATTTCAAGGGCTACATATGTGTAAATACCGTCTATGACCAGTCTACCCATTGGAATAAAAGCTTTGCCTTATACAACACACCTTGGACAGAAAACTTATGCATGCCTGCTCACCAGTATAAGGATCATCTTGTAAGTTCATGTTGGGAAAAATCAAACTTCCCTTGTTTTCACTGGTCCTATTGAATGCTGTCAAACAAATTTATCCATGGTTGTTAGAATAGCCCTATTAAGAGTTGGGAACATACTCCTCTAGCTTATTGCATTATCTTTATGGGTCCAATTACTAGGACAATAAGTAAGAATAACTGTAATATAATAATCTTTAGCATTCTCTGCCTGTATATCCTATCAACTTGCACAATAACACTGGGACATGAAAAGAAAAATGGAGAAGGTAATTTGAGGGAACACAGAAAAATAAGCAAGATCCTTCATCAATATGTGAGCTGTTTAAATGTGCTAGAACAGGATCACTAGAGGTAACCATGCCTCAGAGGTAAGTATGTCCTTCATTTAAAGATACAAAATGAATGGAAGTTGGCACATTTAAAAGTAATATCCATTTGTAGAGCTAAACCTTGCAATAGGACAAAACGCATTTCCAGAGCTTGCCTTAACAATAAACCTGAACAGAATTCATTTATAACTCTTCTGTTGAAACAAGCTGTAGGTCATGCTGCCCTTTCCAAAGGTGAATTGAATTTTCCCTGATGGAAATCACCAAAATTTGCCTGTGATTTAACCCTTTGACATTATCAATGTCAGTAAAAGTTTCAGGTAGCAAGCAAGCAACCAAATAGAACTAGATGGTACGTTTGGGTCTGGATCTCTCAATTCAGGAATCTTATGCAACAGATTGTTTACAGCTGTATCACCAATTTCAGTAGCAGGCAGCTTAGCAAATTTCTGATGTTTGCTCTCAGCTAATGGCAAAAACAGCTGTAACCTACTAACAATCCAAGAAACCAAGACTGCCACCATAGTAGAGTACAACTTAACAGCTGTCTCCAGCATCCTAAGTGATGTTTGATATAAGGGGTTACTCAGCATGAGAACAGATTCTGAATCCAGGTTTCAAAAATTTGTATTGTGTTTTTAAAATAAAATTTGGAAAAAATCTCTAATTCTGGTTATAAATTGCAGTGGCTCTTGTTTCAAACAACCCTTTCTCAAATGGAGACTGAGATCAGAACAATTACTTCCACATTTAAAAGAACATTCTCCTGTACAAAGAGGACATTCTAAAGACATCAGATTCTATATTGTTCTTACATCAGTGTTTCCATGCAGTTCACTTCAACTGCTTCTGATACACCTGGCTTGCAAAGCTGTTTGAAGCTGCTAATATATACATCACCATTCTCTAGTACCAAAGAGGAAGACATGCTTCTGAATTTGTCTTTTTTCACCACCATACTTCTGTCCAACTAATTTAGAGTCAAAGAGTAATTTAGTCTAAGAACAACTGACATTTGCTCTAACTGTGTGAAGATTCAGTGACTAGTAGTACTGTAATTATTTGTGCTCTGTGTAAGAAAGGACTTTACAGCCACTTCTAGACTAGGTAACTAAATAAACTACAGACTGCAGCTTGAAACTTGGAAAAGAGCAGCAGCTAAGACTAATGAAGCAACATGTAGCGCAAAATTCAAGACTATACAGGTAGTCAACTCAAGTTATGACCTAAAACTTCGTTAAGGAGTTAGAGGAACCAATTGTCATCTCAACAAACATGTCTATGCTGCAGTCAGAGATTGAAACAGTGAACAGTGAGTTACAATTGGGCAGGAGGGGTACATGGGTGAAGGGGAACCATTAGACATTAGAGTGATCTTGTACCTTTTGTAATGCATAGGACATGAAGCTACATCAGCTCTAGAACCAAAACTTTGACTACCATAAGGATTGTCCCTTTATTTTTCATGGTCACATAAGCAAGCAAATGAAGAATTTAATTACATTCAATGGAAATGGCTGCATACCTCACCTAGATTTCTTTTAAAATTTCAGATACAGGAATATGAAGGAATGCTGTAGACAACAGCCTTCAGGCAAGAATAGCTGTTCAACATCTCAGTAAAGGGAGGATACCTATTTTATAATCAATTAATTACCTAATTTAAAACATAGTAATAAAGTCTGTAATTGAAAACAGCTCCTATGTTGACAGCTGCCAAAGAAAACCATCATATGTAGGAGTGAGTAGTTGAGCTGTAAGTAACTTCTCTCAATGCTTACAGTGCACTTTCAGAGCTGCGGGTAGGTAAGAAATGTCACTTTGCTAAGGACAGTATCAGCCTTTGCAAGTTGTCTCTTCTCATCACTTTCAGATGCCTTTGAATGCTACATCTTGATAATCTTCTTTTCTAAAATCTAGAAAAAACAATTCTTTCACCTTTCTGTGTTTTCTGAGTCACCATTCATTTATAATGATAATTAAGAGTTTTATTAAAAAGAAAAGCAAAGAACAGGAAAAAATAGAGGAAAAATAAGTCTTAAAATCTATATGTAAAAATGCTAGCTATAAGCCTATAATGTGGATTAGAAACCTCAGGGCCTACTTTCTATTAAGGAATTGCAATAACTGCATATGCAAATATATGCAGGCAACTATTCATAAAATTGTGTTCCTAGCCTCTTAAAACACATCTTCAATAAACATTACTTTTGAGTAGTCATATGAATTGAGAAGATTTGTAGATAAAAACAGATGCAAGAAGAGGCAGGAAGTTAATGTTTGGGAGCTTCAGATCAAAGTGATTTATCTGAAGTAATGGGATCTTTATTTCATGCAATCATATCTCCTAAAATTCATCATTTTAAGGGGGGTAGAGAATGGCAACAAAATAATTTTTTTATTATGGTAAGTAGCTCATTTGTCAACAATATTATCCAGTCTGTTCCTACTAATTGTTCCAAGCTGATACAGGATGGAAGTAAACATTTGTAAAAAACTGTGGGCAGGAGAGAAGCAGTAATGAGAAATTAGCTTGCAGAAAAACTTACAAAAAGAGAAGAACTTAAATTAGTCTATTCAATGACTAGAGAAGATCTTGAACTGTTTACAAGGGAAAAAAGTCAAAATTATGTAAGGGGAAAATGAAGAACGATTTAATTTTTGGGTAACATTTCTGAGATTCACTTCTTTAAAGAGACCAAGTGACATTTTGGAGATAGCAAGTTACTAGGGAAACATACATCATACACTCTCAGAGAGCCTTGTCTTGTTATATAGTTCACAGAACCAGAGTGTCACTGAGGTTGGAAAGCATCTCTGGAGATCATCTATTCCAAGCCCTCTGTTCTGATCAGGGTCAGTCAAAGTAGGCTTCTCAGGACCGTGTTAAATTGGGTTTTAAGTGCCTCCAAAGAGGAAATCCACAGTCTCTATGGGCAATCTGTGCCACTGTTTGATCACCATCATAGAAAAACAATATTGTTTATCATGTTGAAATGAAATTTCCTATACTTTAATTGTGCCTATTGTTTCCTTCTCCCCACTTTCTTAATTTGAGATGACATTTTTGGCAGGATTCTGGTGAATTAGTGTATATTCATGCATGCACACCTCTTTCACTTGTGCAAAGGAGCATGGGGTTATTGAAAATGCCAGAACATACTTGTCCTATGCATAGATATTTGTATGGCACATTATTTCATTTTGTCTCATTGTGACTAGATGCAGTCATCCATATATTCAGTATTCAAAATTATGCTCACTTATCAAAAGAATAGGACAGTTGCAGCATTATTTATTCTAATCTTCTGCTAACATCTTGGTTTCTTCCTCTCTTATGTTACTAAAAATTACAGGCAGTTACTTGGCAGAGTGCTTAAACGTTGTAACATCCCCACTTAAGCCTCTGAGGCTGAAGACTTGACTACAAATGAGACAGACATAGGCTGCAGATTTTGGTTCTAACGAATGCAAAAGATTTAGCCATGAACATATCCACATGCAAGCAAAAGCACTGAGGAAACATATGCCAGCAGAAAGGGGAACTCTGACATTTTGCTGATTCACATCCAGTCACTGTTTCCCTTAATATGCAAAAATACTAGAAACAAACTAGAAAACACATCTTCCTCTGTCATGTCAGGCAGGTAGATTACAGAGTGACCTGTCCTTTTCCTCCCTCCCATCCTCACCTCAGGCTTCCCACATTTCCTGCAGGGCCCCTCTCTGGCAGCTGTACTGGGGCTGCAGCAACCACTGCCCTGTTCAAGGCTTGAGCCCAGCTCCACCAGCACATGTGGGGCACATGCTGGGCCTGCCAAAGTGGGCCACTCCAGCAAAGCCCAAAGAGGATGGTGCTACCTGCACAGCTAGCTCTGCCTTTGCAATCAGAAATATCTAACTTCTCAGCTATATTTAATGAGGGAAAAGCCCTGGGGAGTGTGGCTTCCCAATTTACTTGTTGTTATAATGAAGTGGCTGGACTTAGAAAGTCAAACTCTATTTGAGACAGGTTTTTATCCTTATGGGTGTCTGATCTTGCCTTTGGGACCTGATCCATAGTTTTCTTGCAAGGCTCCAACAGGCTACAGAGAATTAATTGAGCCCTAATATCTGCTGGGAGCTGGATGCCTCCTTACGAGATCTTTAGGACCTTCTGCACCTACTTTACAAGGGATGCTCAGCTCTTTTCACTGCCTGAGTTGAGTACTGCAGTATTTAGATTCCTTGCTGAGCATTTCTGAAACAAACCCTAGAGATATACTCTTGCTTGCTTTCAAATAGCTGTAGAGGACACTGACTTGCTGACAAGTGAAATTCCCTTTCCCTTACTTTGCTCTCTCCTCTTGAAAAAGTCTTCACAGTCGCTTTTGTTTCACAGACTTGGGGTTTCTATATTTTTTGTGTGCAGCTGAAAGAAGTCAGTGAACAGTCTTGATCGAAGCACAGATTAAAATAAGATGGCACAGTGAGTACGCATTTGCTGCCTACGTGCATTTTTTCAAGGAGTTTTCACAGAACAATCCTGTTTGCACAGACTGTTCTTGGGATGCTGAGGGTGTTGAGGGTGTTGAGGTCTGCAATATGATATTTGGTAGCACGTGGCTTGCAACAAACCAACAGATCCCTTTTGGTTTTTTGTGGCCTTTAATGAATGGAATAAGGAAACTAACGAAAAGACTTGCTTCGGCAGGACTCACAACCCATCTTTTGTAATGGAGTTCTAACCAATTTGTACATTTAATGTTTCTTCCCAGTAATGCTTGCTGTCATGCAGACCTGCTAAAACCAATATTCAAATGCTTTTAAACACAAGAGCAAATGTGATAATTGTTGATATATTTTCTACAGAAATTACCAGAAAGTGCTACAGAAATAGGCCAGTCAATGAAGCTGACGCTTAAAAGGAAAGACTCAGCTAGAGCAGCAGAGTGCTGGCAGCAGAACCTTAAATTGCAATTGCTCCCAGCTTACAGAGCTGTCACGTTGAATTCACTAGGGTTTTGTAACCTATAAAGAGAAAATCCTGAATGCTCAGATAGCACCCAACGTGTTATTGTGCAATGATGTGGGCGGGGAAATGCAGCTGATTTTGTAGGGATACAAGTTTTTGTATTAAAGAGCTGCACTACCTTTCTAAATTACTCTAGAATCTTCTGTATAGACTTCCTCTAACAGATTGTGATAAGATCAATTCCTAACAGCAATACTTCAACAGTTGTCTAACCCATTAGGCTGGTACCAATCAGAATTTCAAGACTACAGAAAAACAACCTCAAACCAGAACTGGAAAACTGCATTTCCCTCTTGCAAGACTTGATTGCAAACAAGAAAAAAAGTCATGCTCAAAAGAGGAAGAACTTAGCAAGAAATAGGAACAAGTCTATTGTGAAACTGAAAATCATTCCCCAGCATCAACAAAGCACACAAGGCTATGCCTTGTGTAACATTTTAAATGACTGAAATCCATTAGCTAGATCCCTTTTTTCTGCTGGGCTGTTTATGCCCTCTTCAGGATTTGTAGTGAAATTAATAGACAAGTTCCAGTGAGATTTATTTATACTTTCTCCTATAGTTCACAAAATTGTACCTGCAGAGAGACTGTTCCCAGCAAACCCAAATGGATAAACAATGGGAACAGTACCACATCAGGAAGAAAAAAAGATTGGGTGAACTTAAAATAAGCTTGGTCAGTAAGAAAATATAGTTTAAATGTTTAAAAAATGCTTCACAGCTGCAGTGGGCGAAAAGGCAATTAGAGTATTCAGGAGAGAGTGAAGAGAAGCAGAAGGAATGTTTGAGAGGCTAAAAGATAAATAATTACAGGAGCTGACAAAGCACCTTGAGAACATTGTCAGAACTCTGCTATCCTTCTAGATTCACTTGTCCCCAGGCAGAACAGAAGAGAGTTCAGAAAAGAATCCTTCAGGGTTTTTTTTTAATCAGAGTTCATAGCTTCACTGTCCTGAAATAGCACAGTGCTGGTATCTCAAAATATGCTTGCTCAACATGGCAGAAAGCATAATGCACATGAAAATCTCCCTGACCCAGCACTGCGCAGGTCTCTGTATTTATTTGGGTTGTTGACACTCCTGAAACTTCTTTTGCTGGTGCTCTCAGGTTTTTTGTGGGACTTCTGAATAGCAATCTCCATATCTTCAAATGTTGTAGCTTAAAACACAGAAGTCTTCACACTTTCACATGTTTTTGGTACTCATTAATATACTGAAATGAGTGAGAATTACATAGCAAAAATCAAAAAACCAGAAGATTGATCAAAAGACTTCTGTTTGTGTAAGGTAAATCTAGGATTGGGCAGAGGGGGTGGAGTGTGTTATCTATTTGTCTACCAAAATCAGACGCATCCAGTTACGTTTGAGAACTCTCCTACACCATGAACAGAGTATTCAACTCTTTTCTTTTCAAAAGTCAAAGGCTGAAAGCAGAGTTTTATGGTCACACTGCTCACTAGAGCTGAGCCCAGGAAGAAAACTGCCACGCCAGAACACTTCCTGACCTCCTGCTGCTGCTGTGTGCACGGGTGGTCAGAGGCAGGGCTTGGCTGTTAAAGTTCCTGCAGACTTAAGTTACCCTGCACAGCACTGGAACAGTGGAGATGCACTCACAGAGCTCGTAGGCATCTCAGCTGACAGACAACTCCCCAGGTGATCTGGCTCTGTGACAGAGCTGCCAGACCATTTCCAGGCAGTTTAAACAAGACCAGGATGGGCACCAGAGCCAGAGCAAGACTCAAGACGTAATTCCTGAAATATTTATAGAGTCCTGATTATGGAGTTGGTGGATGGTGTGAGCACACCTGAGCACAGGAATCAAGTGTAATGCACTGTGTGAGTAGAGGCTTCTAGAAAGACTCTTCAGGCCTTTTCTAGCAAAAATGTACCATGGTATCAAGTCATGCAGGGTGAGACACCAGGACACTGTTTACGCATCTGTCGGTGCGACGAGCTCTATTCTAGCAGAATTACTGTGCACACAATCAGAAAACTCTTCAAATAAAAGCATAAGCATGAACAGGTTGAGCTTCAGAAGTAAGTTCAATCCACTTTTGAACATGTTTTAAGTGGGTCTGAGTTCAAAACACGTTTGTAATGGGTCATGCTGCAGCAGGCTCTTCTCCCTGCCCTTTGCAGTGGAGGAATTAAAACACTCCAGTGCTAAAAAAGAGTTGCACTAAAATCCCAAGGGAGTTATTTTTACTCTTAGGATGCCAAGCCCTGGTTGCATAATGTACACACCTTTTAATTTTTGCACTTAGTCAGCAATCAGAGAGAATGCTTTTTAATCCATTTAGAGATCAAAGATCTCTCCCTAAATACACTATTGTGGGAGAAAACACCCTTTAATTAATTCACATGAGGTGCTATTTAAAACCACCATAACCTCACCCAAAAGCTTACTGTTGTACAAAGGCTTTGTGATGCTTTTTTCCTGCAGAAAGGCTGGACTGGGGGGTGGTGGGAAATAACTTCCCATACATACCTTGTAGCTTTAGCATCCCAAATTACAATGTCAGCATCAGAGCCCACAGCAATTCTGCCCTTCTTTGGGTAAAGGTTAAAGATTTTTGCTGCATTTGTGCTGGTAACAGCTACAAATCTGTTTTCATCCATTTTTCCACTGTGCTGCAAAAGAGTACACAAAAGCAAACTCATTACTTTTTTAAACAAGGAATGAAAAAATGCTCTTCTAGTTGAAAAACTATGATGACTGACATCACATCAGTTTTTTTAAAATGTCATTTTGAAGAGTTTAGAAGTAAAAGTAACTATTTGTCTCAGATGCCCATAATGCAATGTACTTGCACTAAATACAGAAACTTTATCTTACTTTATCCCACAGCAAAGAGGAAAAAAAAAGACAACTTTAAACAAAATACTCCGTGGATCCAGCCTCAAGTCAACTGAAATCAAATGTTTTAGCTGGCTGTAAATCTGTAGTCCTGCTCAGCATTTTTCTCAGGAAACATCTCTCAGGTAGCATCTCTTGAGGATCTTGGTTTTGGAAAATGGTTAATATTTTAAGGGGAGCCTAGAAGGAGATAACAGCAAGGCAAGGTACAATATGTAATATAGGAAAACTGATTTGCAAATTTCTTTAGCAATGACACAGAGTATAGCAGTAATCAGTAAATGCTGCAATCAAGTAGTACAAAAACCAGATTTGCTGATGTGACATTTTAGCAAAATAGCAAATAACAATGGATATACATGTGTCTTGGGACTGTCCACTGCTGTGTAACTTATTTAATCCAGCTTCTACGACTGTTGTTTGTTTGGAAAGCCACCTACACTGGCAGTAATATTGTGCACAGGTCAGCCTAGGAATCAAAATGTCATAAAAACCTGTTTATGGTGGCCTGTGAGCAGTCATCTGAGATGAAAAGTACAATGAAAATGGTGAACACTGCTCTTTTAATAGTGTGTGGGAAGGGAGGAAAGCTGTTCAAACTCACAGCTGTGTAATGTTTTACAAGTGAAAAAAGGGAGGATATTATCAGTTGAAGAACTTTAAAAAAATCATCTTGCTCAACAGGAGGCACTGCTCAAAAGCAGCAGTGATGAACACATTCATGTTTCAGTTTCATATGAACCACAAGCTAGATTTCTGTTCACACCTAAGAAATCTCCCTAGAGCTGTGCCACAGGTGGGTGTAAGCACAAGTGTGTGTGTTTTGTACATACCAACTGGAGCTGAATCCAAAGACAGGTAAGAGGCATCACGAACCACTTTCTTACCAAGTGTGTGAGGTAGGTAATTATACTGTGATAAATGAATATGTTTAACCGTGCATTATCAGTGTGGCTTCACTACTGCAAGAGAACTTAAAAAGAACTAGAGCTTCCAGAACATAACACTTTTGCATTAGCCAGAGCAAACATAACAGGTAGTATCCAGCAGATACCTTGAGAGATTTCCCTACCTCACCCCTCATCAGGCATTTTCTGAGAAGCACTAACCATTCTTGCATTGGTACTGAAAATCTGAATTCAGTGCGACTTGAAGGTGCTAATTTTGTTTTACCACAAGACTGAACCACACATTAGAGCAGCATTTCTTAAAGCATAAATTAGAAGTTGATAGGCACACCACTGTGGAAACTCCTCCAATGGCTAAGTCTGAGAGGGATCAAAGGAAAGAAATACACAACTGATAGAGTTGAAACTCTAGGTACCTCTTTCCTTTTATTTTTGTTTCATGAGTTGAAAAAAATGCTTCAAGGAAATATACTTGCAGTACCACTGAAAAAATAGCAATCCCTTACTGCTAAACAATAGAAATGATTCTTTAGTGAAATATTTTAAACATCAAGCATCTTCTTCCATCTTCCAGGAGCATAAAGTGAGAGCTAATAAGGACTGTGATAGTTTTAAATCAAATGAGTTATCCCATGATAAACACACTTGATAAAACTGAAGAGTTAATACCTGCTAAGGGATTATGTTTTGTTGGAGAAATCAATTACTTCTATGTTTGGACATTTTGATATACTTACAACGCCTTTTTCCCATATGACTGACATCCTATCCTCCACACCATTCACTCCATTAGGGATTTTTGTGAAGTCATCTTTGCCCAGAGCTTTCTGGCATATGTCAAAGGTGCAATTGTCAGTCCCTGTCACAGATAGGTCACCACTGCAGAGAAACAAAGTTCATTATGAATCAGAGAACATACCAGACAGTACCACAGAGGAAAACATCTTGTAAGGCTGGGTAAATCAAGACATCCAACCTTCACAACAAAAACTGATATGGCCTGCCAGTCTGCCTTCAGTTCTTTCCTCCAAGCCTGGCTCCACAGTAGCTGCCATTTGCCCTATGAAACACTTTCCTCTTCAGAAGCCCCTCAGAAGGAAAACAAGCACCAACACTGACTCTGTATATGTCAAAGACGTCCCACAAATGGGGGACTGTCCACTTTGCCCAGAGCAAGCAGCTTGGTTTAATCCTCACTCTGGGCAATTTTAGTCTGTGTCACCCCATATGACCTCTGAAATTACTACAGATCTGCACAACAGTTAGGCAGTGCTCAGGCATACCTTTACATGCTCTTTGGTCAAATTCAACATTTTGTTTAACCTTTATTGGTAACGAAATACCAGCAAACCACACATCTTGTTAAGTGCAGGTATTGAAAAGATACTTCTTTTTCTACTTTGTTCTGAAGTAGATGTTATGAAATGGATACCTTATATGTAACTTCAGAAGTTAGCAGGCTTAGTTTTTATACAGTATTTGAATTTCAAGTGAAAAAGGCAGCTGACAACAAACCTCAGAAAATCTAGCTGTGACCTCATATTTTACACATTGCCCACTGACTTACAGCCTTACTGGTCATGCTACAATTTTTGCTGTGATATGAGCAAGGCAAGGCTTATTGAATAAAATTCAATGTGGACAGGAGGCCATAAGAGTTCAGAGAAATAAAATATGAAAACAGAAAATTTTTTTCATCTGTGATTTCACCTTCCATTTCTTCTTTCTCATAATGTAACGTTCTGTACTTAGAAAATCTCCAGAGCATCAGCCTGCTATTATGTACTCCTGACAAAATTTGCTGTGCATTTGGGTATCAGTGGTCACTGTTCATCTGCTTACTTGGCCAGTAAGTTCATGAGGAAACCAGGAGTAGATGGGTCTGGTCTCAGTGGGGGTCCCATCACATATGCTGCAGCATGAGCCCAGTCTTTATTCCAGTAGTTGGTGCCATCAGTGCCAAGACTTGCAGCAATAGGCTCCCCATAAACCACCTTTCCTGAAAAATGTAAAGCAAAGATATCATCATTAAACAATGTAAAAATGCATAACTTGTATTTTCTCTGTTGAAGATCTTTTTGGTGGCAATGAATTGAAATTTGAATGAGTTTTTCAAATTAAACACCAACATATGGAAAGACATAATAAACTAAGCTATAACACAGCATCTTTGTTCTGAATATTCTGCTAGTGATTTCCCAATATATTTCCTCCTAAGAACATTGCTTGGGCAAGTTTTTTAATTAAATTGTTGACAGATATACTATAATGGGTTTTACACATTGTTTACTAGGAATGTGATTGAGATTTCAAAAGGAACGCAGTTCTCAGTTGCATTAATTATGTTTAAGATTCATATACTTGGTAGCACCTGTTTAGTGCTCTGAAATTACTGACTACATAACAGTGTAAGTTAATATATACAGCATACAGACTTTGCAAGGTGGCATTTTTAATTGTCAGGCTATAATTATGCCAGGAAGAGCAACAGGGCAGGAGACATAAACCAGAAAGCATAGAAAGATTTCCCAAATCAAAAGCTATAAATAACTTAATTTTAAAAGTTATCTCCCAAATTTTAATATTTTATCCTTTGCTGCACAGTATTCTGTTTTCCTCAGAAGAGGACACCAACCCAGACTAGCTGTTAGCCTTTGGACAAAGCTAGCATATTTTAACTTTTTTCTTCTGGCAAACATGGGTTTGAAACTCATCAGAACAAGATGTTTCACTCCCTGAGTGAGTGGTCCAGACACTTTGCAGTTCTGTAGCCGACAGGTGGTGATGCCTCCAACTGCAGTGGTCACTAAAGCACCAGAATGAGCTGGGACCTTTCCACACCCACTCAGAGGCTGGTTGGTGCTGGTTAAAAGCAACCTCTGCTGGGTCCCAGCAAGACCCTTCTCCCTCCCCTGATCCCTACAGACAGTGAGTATTTTGCTTTGGAGACCAGATTTCACTCCAGGCACAGTTTTTATTAGAACCATCACTGCATTGTCCCAGCAAGGCCACAGCTGGTGATTTCTAGTTGATACAAGGCTGTGACCTTTGTCTGACTTTCTGTGTGCATGTCACACAGTCATGGTACTGCTGGGAAACAAAAAGCAAAGCTTTGCAGATTTCTCTCTGTACATCAGACTGCTACTTCTGTGAGCTACTGGACTGTAGCTCCTGCACTGACAGAGGTAGCTACTGAGGAGCTCAATTATTTTCAAAATAATTTTCTCATTGCACTAGTGCCATTCCTGAAATCTTTGGTGCTAGATTTGCAAAAAAGCCTCATACAATTTTATTTCTACATGATGCCAAGGTCTACTTTGGTGTTACCGTATTGTACATTTATTCCAAGTACTATCTAGTGCAACTTTGTCCACAGCCTAAAGACTCCCTGTTAGCATTACTGATTTCCTACAACCACCTCAGCATGCTCTGACATGATGAATGTGCTCGTCTCATATCGATGCTTTAGCTTGGAGCATTCTAAGTTCACAGTCCCATTTATTGACATATGTTATAGATTAATACTTGGGCTCAGAGGGAGGCCACCATTTTTTAGACTTGAAAACATGACTTTGGCAGTTATTTACTGTTTTTTTGCATCTTATTTTCAGAACTCAAAAGCACTGACTGTGAGGCCATGCATGAAAGTGATACGACCACCCACTGATGAGGAGATTTGAACAGACTAGTGTTTTCTTAATTCAGAGCTGAATGATGAAACCTAAGAAGAGACACAGATAAAACCAGGAGAATGGATAAAATTAGGTTGAAACCTGATTCACCTTAGCTCCGGGTCTTCCCTGACTCTTGCAGGAACTCTTGGCCTTCCCTGGCCAGATCCAAACACTGTATTTGGGGGTAGGCTGCCACCAGTCTAGATGTATATAGAGAAGGTCTGGTATATATAACCAATCTGTCATATTTACCAATTAGTCTTTTGACAGATTTTTCATGATCAAAGCCACCAGAAATGGGAGGGAGAGGGAAGTGTGGTTTGTGTCTCTCCTACTGCATTTAAACATGCTAAAGAAGCTTTCATCCAGAGTAAACCTGAGCTATGAATCATTAGGACATAGCTACTTAATTATTTATTAAATTAATTAATTTATAATAATATATAATTATTAATCTATAATTATTAATATATAATAAATTATTCAAGTTAAAATTGCAGGAAAATAATACATTTTTGCTTATTCAATACTTCAGAGAATAAGAAGAAAATAATTTTCTCATCATAGTTTCACGACATGAAAATGAAAAGAAGTTTCCAAGCTCCCAGTGGGATATGCTGAACTGATTCTAACTCATGTACCACAGCTGATGACAGTATTTCTGCAGAGTTTGATCTGACCAGCTCCCTTTGTTCTCATGAGTGGGGAGGAGTAGAAGTTATTCCCTCAAGTGATTTTGAGTCAGAACACTGCAGTTTCTACAGACTACCTCTGGACAGTTCTGCTGTCAGAACTGAATATCACAATATTCAGTTCTGCTGAATGTGCAATTTCTTGCCATGACTAGGCAGACTGAAGGATACAATAATATCAAGATTCTTTAAACCTTTAAACCTAGTAAAAAGGAAATTCTGCATTAAGGCTCTCTTATCTCAACTGGCAACAAGGAAATTCTGCATTAAGGTTCTTCTAGCTATATTGGCTTCTGCCTATAGGCATAGAAGTGAAGTAATGCAGTAATAAATCACATCTTTCAAATTGTTATGTTTTCCAGCATTCAGTAAAACCAAGTGTTCTGCTGTTTGATCTTCCTGACACCTCTGAGCAGCTGGTAAATAACTATGTATTTGGTGACTTTTTTATCAGATGCCCAAACTGGCTAGCCAGAGCTATTTTTAATAGATCACTTTATCAAAAAGAAGAGCATTCAATTGCAATTTCTTTTTCTACATACCAGAACTCAAAAAGAGTTGCAATACTGATAAACACCAACTAACATTTATAGATTCGAAAAACTGGTCCATATGTTCTTATTCTAGTAGAAGTTTTAGAAGCACTTAAGATAAGGTCATATGGGGCAAAGATGCTCACAAGCTATGCTCTGAAAGGAGCAATACTGCAAGGCAGGGTTTCTTGAGTCAGGGATAGCATTGCATCCATTAGGCTATATACAGTCTGGACCTGAGCCGTCCTGGATGAGACAGCTAAAAAATTGACATTTTTAGTTGCATTCCTGTGTTCAGAATCAGCTTGAGAGTTTTTATTCCCTCAGCAATGGACATGCCTTTCCTCTTGCTAAGAAGAGACATAACTTGTGACTGTTCGTAGGAACCAATCTTGTAAGCCTAACTGAGCTTCTTAGAATCTGGCCAAGGACATATTTTTGTACGCACTTTTTAAAAAAGGAGAAACTTTTTTTTAAAAAATTACTTTTTCAGTAAGATTGTGCTCTGCAGGTCTCAACTAGAAAGCCCAGTTTTCCTGGCTATAACAGCACATTAAATGATGAAAGGGACAGGATCTTTAATCATCACACTGGATGATCTTTAAGGTCCCTTCCAACCCATTCTATGATTCTATAGTCTTCAGCTTTAGCTGAGATTTAGCTTAGATTGAAAGCATTGTTTAGGGGGAGACAGTGTAAATCATGTACCCCTAAATCACATTTTATTAGCCTTGCTCTCTCCACAAGCATTTCTGGTGGCAGGAATGGGTGACAAGGCCACATAAATTTTCCCCAGTAAGTTCACATCAGGTAATTCTAATAAGGAGAAGGAGCTGCACTGCCTCACACCAGAGATCTACAGGCTTGTATTCTCACTGGAGGGAAGATTTTACACAATAGCAGAAGAAAATCCCTTTTGTCTTCCCACTTAAGGGAATGAGAGTGTCATGCACACTCAGACTGCCCTTCTGTAAAAGAATACAGTTCCTCTACCTACTCTGTCAAGATTCAAGGCCATGTTTTGCACAGGGATGAAGAAACAGCCCACTGAGACAAGCAAGGACAGCTCTCACAGAGAGGTGCTGTTTTTGACCCTCTCAGTGGAGAACTGATGAACCATTACTTTTGGCAAACAGGCTGGTAGGGCCCCTCAAAAAGAACATGATGGGGGCATGAGTTAGCCTGTCCCTCTCCAATGGTCACAGTGTGGAATTTTGGATTCCCTGTTGAACATTCAGCAGCTGTTACAGACGTACATGAAAAACATGCTGCTATAATTTGGAGGTTTCCTTCCTTGAGTGGTGTTGCTGGAGATCAGAGCAGACATAGATGGTGAACTCTGGCATGCAAGAGAGAAGGAAAGACTTTCACTCACCTCCTTCTCTTAAAGTTTGCTTTACACACTGTAAAAAGAACTGCTGTTTCTTTACAGCGTGTATGACTGACTTTAACCTTCAAGGTCTGAGCCACAGCTCACTGAAGACAACAGAATTATGCCTACTGTCTTGACCAAGCTCTATCAGGTCTTCAGCCTCTAATATTGGCTCTCACCTTGTACAGCTAAATGAGGGACAAGGAAGAATTGGGCTCTGACTTACATTTTTGATGAGGAAAATAACTATCCCATAGAATTTGAGAAGCAGTGCTTCAATTCTGTATCACACTGTCAATCAGAAAATAGATTTCACTCACTGTAGATCCCTTTTTCCCCTTCTGAGGTCAGTGATGGAATTGGAAGGGATATCAATCTTCCTCTGACATGAGCGGGGATGAATATGCACACACACTTTGTATTTCATGCTAAGTGCTTGGAAAAGAACATGAAAAATTTCACAATTGTGACTAGCAGGAAGCTAGCATCAAGACATGGATAAATAATCTTGAAAAGATGAATAAGCTGTTTTGGAGTGAATATTTCAAATGCTTGAGAGGTTTCCAGTATTTAGGAGTTTACACAATTTTCACATTAGAGTGGTTTTTAACCTGTCCAAATTGAGTGTCTTTTATTAAAATATTTGAGTTTTATTTATGTAATTCATACAATATTTTGAGAATTTTTTTTTTTTGTATGGAACTCCTTGCTTTTTATTACCACTCTTTACTAAAAAAAGGAAAATAACTTCTACTGAAACCAACTATAGTGAATTTCCAATTACCAAAATTTATACAGATCAATCTCATTAAAAACTACAGTTCTTGTAACTACCTTTGTGGTACTCTAGCTGTCTTTTGAAATTTCTTAATCTTAGATTTCTTTTTTCTAAACAGTATACTTCTATGCAGATCAATATGAATTATGAAGATATGTTATATGCTGCTCTGCACAAAGACAAGCATTTGTGAATCTGACTGCATCAGCTCAGGAAGCTATAAAATACAATTTTCACCACAGTGTGCATCAATTGTCCCAATGTTTTCTTAGTACATATTGGAAAAGCATACATCTCTCCTCAGTAATCAAACTGGCACTGCAGACTATTCTTACGCCAGACACCTAATCAATGTTTTACAGTTTTTACTGTAGGCATAAAATTCTTTACTTGAACAGTGTGTTACAAAACACTGTCTTAGCTCTTTTATGTTCACAGCTAGTTTTTCATCTTTAACCTGGGTATTTCAACTGTTGTCATAGCTTCTTGTAGTAAATGTTCACACAATGCCTGTGAATGTACTAACTGATGGATATAATCCACATTCCTGGCAGCACTGGCATCTAGTGGAGGAATCCAATATAGCACAGTACAAAAAGATGTGCCAATAAAATATATTTTGGTAAATTCTTTTGTAAACTTGAATTAGCGCTAAATCTTACTAGAAGTCATGGTCATATATACTGTGCCTAAACATATCCATCTATATCAGTACAATGACATCACACTGCTTTGATTTATCATGATCTTATACTCTACATTTTAATATTAATATTCTATGCCCCCTGTGTAAGCATTATCTAAAGACAAGAAATAGGGAAGCTCAAATCTGTATGAAATTCATATCAAGTCAGGTGAAAACAAGATGTAAATGTCTGTAAAAGTATGGTGTGGTCTCTGTTATAGACCTTCTCATAAAGGTATCTGGTAAAGTCTTGCAGACAAACTCAGGAGAACAGTAGTCTATTTATTGTCTTGAACTGGTCACATAATTTTTAATGCAATAATTCTGTCCTGATCATCACTTTGACCTTGGAGGTACAGTACAAAGAGAAAAAAAGTTTGCTCTGGAAAGAAGAGAAAGTCTCAATTCTGGTTGCTGTTCTTCCATACTGCTCCCGTTGGGCTCAACAACACACACACACCCCCCCACCCCCACACACACCCCCACCATTTAGACATCTCACTCCAAGAAATTCACCCATGATCTGAGGCTTATGACACCCATGAAAAGTAAAACACTGCTGTGTTTGGTTTTCCATGACCTTTCCCCCAATGCCATTGCTCAAGCATAAAAGAATTAGGACTTTTACCTTCTCTTCGCGCATTACTGATCACCTTTGCTGAAGATTTACTCATTACATGGACTACATAAAGGGGGCAGTTCACAGCATTTGCTATGGTAATCGCTCTTTGTGTAGCTTCAGCTTCCACTTCTTCAGGACGACATAGTTCATGACCCTCAGGGCCAGTTATTCCCATTGCCAGCATCTTCTTTTCACCCTGAAGACCACACAAAAGCACATAAGTGTCAGTTAAAGTGTATCTGTGGTGTCATGAGCATGCTGTCAGTCAAATGGATTCTGAGCCAGACATTGCAGCCAGTTCAAGGAAAAAAAAACAACTAGGCAGTTAGGATTTTTTTCCAGAATAAGTTACTGTAGTTTTATCTGAAATCTAATATATCTCTCAATAAACTCATGTCTCAGAATACCTAAGTAATTCAGAGAACACACTTCATTAGCTTGCAGGATTAAAAGACTGCTCTTGAAAACCCTACACCTCTCTCAATAGGTACACTTAAATATCATGGCCAATGGTGTCCAATGACTAGCCCTTATTGGAGAGAAAAAAAAAGGAAAAATCATTACTAAGCACAAAGATGCATATCCAGAGCCTCTGAAAATTCCAAGGTTTTGAGAGGCAAAAGGTTTTGTCCCTACTCTGTTCCAAGAATTAAAGATTTGCTGATTTGAGATTATTTAGCAATGAATTAATTTCCATTACGGGACCTGAGGCAGAGTCAAAGCAATGTTGACTGGAATAGTTCAAGAAACTATTTTATTACAGCCACTTGAGTTATCACTGATGTCGAGTATAACCAGTGTAGTTATACCCTCAGGGCCTCAGAACTCTCAGTGCCTCCACACAGCACTAAGGTGCCAGTAGCAAGTATGAAGTGAAGCTAATTATGCATAGAAGGAGGTTGAGACTTCTGTGCCATGTGAGTGAAGCTTTCTCCATTCTTCTGGATTTGGTTCTGTTATGTGAGCTGACAATGTCTGGAGAGACCTAGGGTTAGGACCATCTATATTCCTGACTTTGATGGACAAAATGTCAAATGTGCACCTGTGCAATTAGTTCCCCATTCTCTGCATGGACTTGAGCAACTGCTCCAAGTTCCTTACAGCAGGAAAAGGCTTCATACAGCTCCTCATCATTGACCATGTATATATCTTTATAGGCCATAAACATCTTGAAGGAGTTGACACCTTTGTTTTTAACAAGACTTTCCATTTCTTGCTTCACCTGAAAAATACAGCAATTATATTTTACATGTTAATAATTTCCTATAAAGCAATTGTATGAAGGGTGAGCCTTCACTCACCCATCAAATGTATGTTCAGTACAATATTTAAAGACTGACTTAGACTATTCTTTTTGTATCAAACTAATTCTCAAAGGATATAAAAGAGTAGTACTGCAGTGCAAATATTGGAAGCACAAGCTAATTGCAGGAGGGAATGCTTTTTGCAAAAGGTAATGAGGAAGAATTTTATTTCAAATGAACCTCCTGATATTGAAAACACGCATTCTAATCTTACAGTCAAACTCACATAACATGGACATTTGTGCAAAACTAATTTTCAAAATTGGATTGCAATGGGCTGCAGCTTCTAGCAAATGACACAGTGACAGAAAAGATTTCATCTTTTAGAGTTTTGTCCTAACTCTAAACAACACACACAGCCTTTTGAAACATTTTGTTGTCAAACTAAACAGCTCCAAAATGGTAAGTGTAGGCCTGCTAGGTTTTTGTTGTGTTTTTTGTTGTTTGTTTTTTGTATTCACTACTTGTTAGGATTTTCTGCTTCTGTTAGAGCCTATAAAGCCCAGCAAAATATTACATCACAAAGAAAGAAAGACACGTATTTTAATCTCAAGGCTTCTTGCACAACTGGTTAGCTAGAAACATGTATTACATAACTTTGGCTCTCCCTTCCCAGTAAAATGATGGTTACAGTAATTGACATGCATCTGTAATACTATTACAATTTCCATGGGATTAATTTCTTTCAAAAAGTAAAATATTACTTTTCATCTTCTCTGTAATAATCTGGTTGGGTCTGCTCAAGAAGGACGAGATATGCAAAAAACTCAAGGAAATTTCTTTCAGTTATCCAGAGGAGGGATGGGAGCACACATCTTGAGTGGGAGTTATCAAATAAATACCTGACAAAAGACCCTGCTCTGGCACAAATACAGAGCCATGCCATTTATCCTCTTCACTATTCACTACAACTAACAGAAGGCATTGTAAAAAATGTATGCTTTTAATTAATACTTCAAATCCAGATGAGATGAAAGCTGATCAGATGGGCATGAAATATCATTCTTCTTCACCCAGGCCTTTTACAGCTACAAAATGCCCAAGCTTTCTATTTCTATTAATCTTGGCCTTTAAAAACGGTTACATTCTTAATATAAACTAGAACATTTCATTGATTTACACCTCCCAGTTTTATTGGATTTGTCAGTACAATTCCACTATTGTCTGCTGAGGCTGTTTCAAATGCACATTACTTAAATTTCATTGGAGAATTTATTTCATGCCTTTGCTTTAAGTTAGAAGTTGTGGTTAGCCTATTTTAGCACTTAGTACACAGAATACCAAAAATGTGTTGTTTGCAGAGTGAAGGCTTTGGTGCATATATTTTAGAATATAAAAATTAGAATAAGTACTCATATATAAAATAGGAATTTACTTAATAAATCTGTGTACTGATGCATACTTCTCGAAGAATCCAAAGTCATCTTTAAAACATGGGTCTCATTCTGATAGATATCAAGAACCTGAAAAATTAATTTATCAGTAAAATTTTCAGGCTATCAGCAAACATTCACTCAGCAAAGGGGATTCTCCCATATGTAAATTCAAAACAGGTTTTTTTAGATTATTTCACATTTGATGTACTATTGGCTGCAGTCCTGCTTTACTTTTTAGGGGGTATTACTGCTGTCACCCAGGAAAAGAAGTCTTCCTCTACAAATGAAGTCAAGTACCATATTTTTCATGTATACCCTTATTAAAAAAACCAAAACCAACAACCCAAAACAGCAAAACTCATCAGAAGCATAAAATATCACGTGTGCAAGCAACAAAAGACAAAATTGTTGTAAACACTTCTTTCCCCCTCTGACCTGCCTGGTCTTGGTCTTGCACAATCCCTACCTTTCACTCTGTGCAGTATTATCCAGAGATATAGGTTACCTCCAGACTTTTTTCAAATACATTACTCTCAGAAAGGTGTGGGCTATTTCAAGCATTGTTTTTAATCACAAAACACTAACCATCAAGCTATATGTAGCATGTGAAAACTAA
This sequence comes from Trochalopteron elliotii, assembly GCA_024734555.1. Classification (NCBI taxonomy): domain Eukaryota; kingdom Metazoa; phylum Chordata; class Aves; order Passeriformes; family Leiothrichidae; genus Trochalopteron; species Trochalopteron elliotii. The sequence goes on along the minus strand of JANPWX010000012.1, from coordinate 2,302,385 downwards.
TTTGAAGCAGGTGTGGTACAAATTTATGGAATTTAAATAAAGTCTTGTGTCTACCTTGTTGCTCCACCATGTAACTGCCACATGCAATGAATAATCACAGCAGACTTTAGGGTCTGCCCAGCTTTTCCATGTATCAAAAGCTTCAGTAAGAGAACAACCTTTCTGAGGGATGGCAAAGTCGATGATCATAGTGGTTCCTCCTGCTATAGCTGCCTGAAAAGAAGAAAGTTAATATTTAGCAATCAGAAAGAATGCAAATTTCCTCCTACCCTCTCCAACTCCCTTACATCAATTAATCTGGATACACTGAAAAGCCAAAAGCCACTGAGGAGTTCCCCCGAGTAAAGTCCAGACTTGAAAATTGATTATGGATATTAATTTCATTTGCTTTGAGAAAAATGTTCTCAAAAGTGTGTTCAGGAGAATCCAAGTGAAATTCACACACTGAAGGAGAAGCTTCTTTTCGTGTACAAAAACTTATCAAAGATTTGGAGATGTGTCTGTAGTGTTGATGCATCAGTGAGTTTCCTCAAGTGTGTGGAATCACTGAGGAAGAAGAGAACTAGAAGAGCATTGTCGACTTGAGACATGCTTCCTCCCAGTCTGTGTAGTAGAAAAAACAAGCCTGACTGACAGGCAAGTATTAAGGGGCAAATACACAACAACAACAAAAAACCCCACTGAGTTTGAAAATACAATACGAAAACCCCCAAACGCTTGTCTAACACCAAAATATTTTGGAAGTGTTTAAAAGAGTATTTTTATTAGTAACAGGATATAATTTAGTAAAACTTTATAGAGGCCTTTAAATAGAATGAGGAATTTACATCCTCTACATCAATGTTATCAATTAAATAAATAAACTATTAATAGTTGAATGGTGATCAAAAATTGCTTTTTAACCAATAATTTCCACTCTCCTTTATGGACAACTGAATTATTACTTTTCTTGCCTTTGGAGGAGAAAAAAGTCACTCAGATGCCAGATCCTTGACTAAAAGAAATTGATTCAATACAGAGATTCCTTTGTTGAATTCGTTGCTTTCTTCCAAAAAGCAAAAGAAATCCTCTCCATTGCTCTGAACAGTGTCCCTTTGCAAAACAGTAACAACCAATTCAGAACAAAATATGCACAGTTCAAATTTACAGGATCAGAGAATCACAGAATTCATTAGTTAGGTTGGAAAAGACCTTTGAGATCAAGTCTAACCTATGACCTAACACCACCTTATCAATTAAACCACGGCACTAAGTGACACATCTAGTCTTTTTTTAAACATCTCCAGGGATGGTGACTCCATCATCTCCCTAAGCAGCCCATTGCAATGCCCAATCACTATCATTCTTTCTGTGAAGAATTTTTTCCTGATGTCCAGCCTAAACTTCTCCTGGTGCAGATTGTCTGTGTCCTCCTGTCCTGTTGCTGGTTTCCTGGGAGACCAAGCCCAACCTGCCTGCACCCTCCTTTCAGGGAGTTGTAGAGAGAGATGAGCTCTCCCTTGAGCCTCCTAGACGCACAACAGCCCCAGCTCCCTCAGCTGCTCCTCACAGGGCTTGTGTTCCAGGCCCTTCACCAGCCTTGCTGCCCTTCTCTGGATGCATTTGAGCATCTCAATGTGGTTCCTGAATTGAAGGGCCCAGAACTGTCCAGGTCCCTCACGCTATATTACTCTTCCTACAACACATAGTCTCCTTCCTTCCTTCCTCTCTTCCGCCCTTCCTTTCTTCTTTTTGCTTTCTCTTTCTTTCTTTATCTTTTTCTTTCTATCTTTATCTTTATCTTTATCTTTATCTTTATCTTTATCTTTATCTTTATCTTTATCTTTATCTTTATCTTTACCTTTACCTTTACCTTTATCTATCTTTCTCTCTCTTTCTTTCTTTCTTTCTTTCTCTTTTTCTTTCTTTCTTTTTCTTTCTTTTTCTTTTTCTCTTTTTCTTTCTTTATCTTTTTCTCTTTTTCTTTTTCTTTTTCTTTTTTCTTTTTCTCTTTCTTTCTTTCTTTCTTTCTCTTTTTCTTTCTTTCTTTCTCTTTTTCTTTCTTTCTCTTTATCATTTTCTTTCTTTCTTTCTCTTTCTTTTTTCTTTCTTTCTTCCTCTTTATCTTTTTCTTTCTTTCTTTCTTTCTTTCTTTCTTCCTCTTTATCTTTTTCTTTCTTTCTTTCTCCTTTTCTTTCTCTTTTTCTTTCATTTTCTTTTTTCTTTCTTTCTTTTTCTTTCTTTCTTTCTTTATCTTTTTCTTTCTTTCTTTCTTTCTTTCTTTCTTTCTTCCTCTTTATCTTTTTCTTTCTTTCTTTCTCCTTTTCTTTCTCTTTTTCTTTCATTTTCTTTTTTCTTTCTTTCTTTTTCTTTCTTTCTTTATCTTTTTCTTTCTTTCTTTCTTTCTTTCTTTCTTTCTTTCTTTTTCTTTCTTTCTCTCTTCCTTTTTCTTTTTCTCTTTCTTTCTTTTTTCTTTTTTTCTTTTTCTCTTTCTTTCTTTCTTTCTTTCTTTCTTTCTTTCTTTCTTTCTTTCTTTCTTTCTTTCTTTTTCTTTCTTTCTCTCTTTCTTTTTCTTTTTCTCTTTCTTTCTTTTTTCTTTTTTTCTTTTTCTCTTTCTTTCTTTCTTTCTTTCTTTCTTTCTTTCTTTCTTTCTTTCTTTCTCTCTTTCTCTCTTTCTCTCTCTCTTTTTCTTTTTCTCTTTCTTTCTTTTTTCTTTTTTCTTTCTTTCTTTCTTTCTTTCTTTCTTTCTTTCTTTCTTTCTTTCTTTCTTTCTTTCTTTCTTTCTTTCTTCTGTTCTCTTAGAAGAATAATTGTAAATATGTCAGTATATTTTGCAAAAAGAGAAGTTTGGAGAGTGACACAAGTATTTCTAAATCTCTAATGAATTGAGCAAAATATTTTCTCCAGGAAAAGTTGTTCAAGCCATCAAATATTTTTAAACAAGACTGATTGACTTATTTGTTAAATGGGATTTAAAGAAAATTTATAGACTTCAAGAAAAAAGATGTCATGGGTTCCATAACTCCACTGGAAGTCTCTTTTTATTCCCTACATCTTTTTCTCCTCCCTATCTGTAAAGAGAGGTGCCTTCACTTATTCAACTGAATGGGTAAATCTTAGCTAATCATTGTAGCATATTTCACAATAGTTGGAATACAACTCTGTTGCCCTGAATTTCTTGCCAAAATATTTGTCAGACAATGACTTTCAGTGAATAGGTCTCAACACTTTCCACACTTTGACCTAGGTTAAGAATATCCACAATATCTAGCTTTTTGACATCTGATTGCTAAGCTGGATCTAGAATCTTTTTGTAGACACTAAAGCAACTATCTGGACATCCTGTTTTGTGCATGCAGCTTCTGTTTTGCAGCTTCCCTCTCCTACAAGTACCTCAGAGTTACTCAGAAAAACTTAAAAATTTACTTTCTGCTTTTTAGTAAACCCCAGTTCTCCTGTGAGAGGAACTGGGTATAACAGTCTCTGTGAAGGTGATAGCTAGCAGACAAGCCAAGTAGGGTAATGTGATCCTTTCTGTGAACAAAGGATTTCACTCTGCACAACAAAGCTCTTAGAAAAGTGCCTTGAAAATTTTAGTTATGGAAACTGTATGAAAATGATGCATTATACTGTCAATATGAGTAACTGATACACTATTCATATGCAGGGAAACTAAAAAGCTGAAAAAAACTCTACTCCAAGTGTAAAACTGGGAGAAATTAGGTACTTTTATAAAGCGTGTTTGAAGAGGACTTTCATTGAGGGACACAGTAAGCACCAAAGTGCATGACAGAAGAAAAGCCTGCATTCCCTCATGCCAACAGAGGAGAAAGATCAGATTACCACAGAAGTGCTCAAACAGCACTGGGGAATTGAACTGTTGCTTTAGTTAACCTTTGCTCAGAAAAGCATGAAGCTTGATGCCTGTACCAAAGCAGGTTGTAGTCTGCATGCTGAGAGCCAGGGTAAATGCATGCCCCACTTCACCCCCGCAATCACAGTAATTTCTGAAGGAGCCCAAATAACATACTGGTTGAGAGGGGACCTCTGAGTACCCCAACTGTTTTATGACAATGTCCCAGTCAAAGGGACAGGAACAATTGGCCATGCTTGATTCACACTCTATTCTCACTTTTAGAGTACCACTGGATGCCCAGCAGACATCCCTCTCTGAGAAAGAGATGGGGATGCAAACACGGATGTGCACATGTGCACCCACCTTGGTTCCAGTATAGAAGTCATCTTTTGACCTGCTACCCATAAAAGGGAACTCCATGTGTGTGTGAGTATCAATGCCCCCAGGGATCACCAGCTTGTTGGTCGCATCCAGCACAACAAGTCCAGTCGAGGGCTCCGGGTTCAGGTTTGGTCCTATCTGCTGCACCACTCCATCTTCCACGTACACATCAGCCACCACCGAGAGGTCATCATTCACAACTTTTCCCCCTTTGATCAAAAGTCTCTGCCGAGCCTGGGTGTGCGGTGGCATGCCAGCAGGTGAGAGTGAGGCCTCAGCTCAGAAAGTTGCTCTTGCCTCAGAGTACTTCACTGCCCTCTCCTCCCAGAGCAGCAGTTATCTCCAAATGGCCCTAAAAATACACCACACCATGCCCTTTAAACAGACACTGGAGGAACTGCCCCCTCTGCCCCTGACAGCTCCACCTCCCACCTCCCGTGCAGCCCAGTGACCCGGATGGGAGCAGAGTGCTGGCGCTGGGCCCTTTCTGCTCCGGACTCTGCCTGCACAAGGGAGCCATGCTTTCAGGGGCTCTGGGCTGTTCTCATTGCACTTGCTCCCCCTGTGTGCCTGGGGGTTTGCAACTTGCTGAGCTGCTTTGAAAATGTGGCTATTTTATCACCTTGTGATGCCCAAAAGCAAACTAAGCTCTTTGCAGCCGCATTTAAGGAAACCAAGGGTGACCTGAGGTCTCCGCAGAAGAAGCCAGAGAGCCCAGGGGTGACCTGAGCTTCCTGAAGCCATGTCTGGGGAGCCTGTGGGCCCAGCCTGTGCAGAGGTAAAGGCAGAGTGCAATGCTCTGGTGATTCCAGTGTTGCACCCTTCTCGGGGGAGATGGTGGGGTCCACACTGCTCCCAAGCTGTTTCTCAAAGGATTTTGGACCCCCCCCCCGCCCCTGCAATGACACTACATGGACAGTGCTCTGGCCTGAGGGGGAAGCCGGGGTGCGTGTGCCAACACGTGCAAATCACATTTCAGTATCTGATGTCCTGCTCCATCTGCCCCACGGCCCTGCTGTGCCCGCCCGGCAGGCCCGGCCTGTGCTCACCACTCCCCCACACTGCTGCCACAGAGCCACTGCCGGCCCCGGCTGCGGCCCCGGGCCGGGCTGGGCCCTCGAATGTCCCTGCCCCAGGGGAGCTCTTCCTGAGGGCCAGGGGAAAGTCAGGATCTCTCCTGCAGTGGATTTCACACAAGGCTGGTGTGTCCTTGGCAAGTTGTGGCTTGTTTGTTTTTCAGAACACAGACCTGGAAAAAGAGGTGGGAAAGTAAAATGAAGACAACTGGAAAATGAGCTAAAAGTCTGGAGCTGAAAAGGAAATGGTACAGGATGGTACCTGCTCTGTACCATCGCAGAGGCACTAGTTACTATGGCATTTTTCCACTTCTTTCCTCCCATAACCCTGGATTTACATACTCAGCAGTGACATAACACTGCTCAAGTGTGTCCCTAAATCAGCTGGGCACTTGCATCTTCATCCCCTCACCTCTTCCAGTTCAGAGGTGATGATTTAGCAATATAGAACATTGTCTCTGAGGGCTGTGAGAGAGTGCACACATAGGATATGTACCAAAAAGCCATTTAGACAAAGGACATGATTTAGACAAAGATTTGGAAAAAACTCACTTTTCCATCAGCATGTCACCTTTGGTCCTTCCCTCATGATGGGTAGGAGAACATTACCATACATTTGCCTTTTTATCTGCTCATCACAAAGTATCTTGTCTTGCACCTCACGTTCGTGCAACAGAACAGAGACCCACTGGGATTCATAACTGGACACAGCAACAGAACAGGTCAAAACTAATTTGGAAAAGCAGTTTCACTTTGTATAAATTAAGTGACCTTTGTTAAGTGACGAGAGGGGTAGGAAAGTCAGAGGTTCATTTGATCATGTGTAGTCATGTGGGGTATAGCAGACAAGTTCCTATGCTCACCCCAGTGGATATTTAATGATTTGATGTAGAACAGCATCAACAGATTTCGCAGTATTTATTGGCAAAGTGACTTCACCCTGAAGTTTCAGTACCACTCCAGTACCTAAACTACGAACCTAAAATAGTCACTTCCCTGTCATTTCTCCCTGGCCAATGATTACTTAGTATTTTCTATGAAACTCCTTTCATAGAAACTAGATAGTCAGCTCTGAGTAAGCTCTTGGGCTAGTGGCAGTCGTAAACTGTTACTGCACAAATCCTTCCACTAAATTGGGCAGAGGGAGATCTGAAGGCAGACCAGCCACATCACAGCAGATTGTAGTGTGCACTGGGATACTCAGTTCCCTTTTTGTGTGTGTTGCACGGGAAAGAGCTGATACAACTTTGATACATAAATGCATGAAGAATAGCACAGCTCAAAATCCTATTTATGTGTTTCTGAGCAAGAACAGGCTTGAACTTTGTTTCCCCTCCTGGATAATTTAGACTTTGTGGATCCTATTCTTAAATGCCTAAACCTTCCTATCTGTAACTTCATGCCCAGCTCAGAATTGTAGAGCTGCCCACAAACCAGCAACCTAACATCTTACAATTCTGCGCCTAGGAAAAATGAATTTATCCCACAGGTGGTTTTGAACACATTAAATAATTTTTGGTATATAACAAGACTCTGTCTAAGCAGCCCTTTTATTTAATCCACTTGGACCAGAAAGATAATCTCACATTAGTTGCATTTATGCATATTTGGTAAATATTTAATATTTTACAGCTCAGCTGTCCCTGGAAAAAAACAGCCTGAAATACCACTGGTGGAACAGAAATAATACTTAAAATACTGAGAGAAGACAACTGGCCCTACATTCTTAGTGATCACTGAGTATCTACTGCTACGCCAAGAGGGCTTCTGGCTCCTAATTGACTTTGTAGTATTTACTTACCCACAAAACATTTTACTTTTTTATCCCTCTCTTTGCAGAGCTTAAAACTAATTTTTGCTCTGTAATCAATGTTTGACTCTGTGCTGTTGTAGTGGTCTGGGCTGGCAAAGAGTTAAACTCTGTCATAGTAGCTGGTATTGCTCTGTGTTTTGCATCTGCCCTGAAAGCAGTGTTGGTGACAGAGGAAAGTTCTCATCACTGCTGAGCAGCACTTGCACTGCGCTGAGGGTTTTGTGCATCTCATACCGCCCTACCAGCGAGGGGGCTGGGCGTGCACAAGAAGCTGGAAGGGGACAAAGCCAGGATGGCTGACCCCAGCTGACCACGGGGATACTCCAGGCTGTATGGTGTCATGCTCAGCACACAAAGCTGCAAAGAGAAGGAAGGGGAGGGACATTCAGCATATATAGCATTTGTCTTCCCAAGTCGTTAGTGGATGGTGGAGCCCTGCTTTCCTGAGATGGCAGAACATCTCCCTGCCCCTAGGAAGTGAGGAATGAATTCCTTTGTTTTGCTTCACTCACAAGTGCAGCTTTTGCTTTACCTTTTTAAATTGGCATTATCTCAAACCCCTGAGTTTTCACACTATCAGCCTTCCAAATCGATTGTGTGGTTGTGCAGTGATCAGATACCAGCTGGGCTTAAACCCCAACCCTGCAGAGAAGTTTCCTGTTAGGAAACATTTACTGAACCTAAAATGTTACATAGTAGCTCAACGATTTGAGAGCCATTGCAAAAGTCTTCCCAAGCTCACAAATCTGAAGTTGAATCATATGCTAATGACTTTGTTGTGTCTAGCAAAGCAAATACTCCTAGAAATCGAAACATGGAGTGTCTTGTTTAGTGTAGCTATCAGAGAAGTGCAATCATAAGAGGTTTCTCAGTAGCCTAATGATTAACTGATTTCATTTGAACAACCCTGAAGGAAACACAATCCATATCTTTGATTTACCAAATGAAACTAATTTAGCAAATTTAGGAAAAAGCTTGCAAGAAACAGAGGACTGAAGTTTGGAACATCCGGCAGACTTGAAGACATCTTCTAAAAGCCATTATAATGCAGACACAATCAGTTCAAAGTCTTCTAAGACACACATACTCTCACCCACTTCATCATGGAACCTTTAACTGCTACATCCCCACATAAAATACTACTAATTTTAAACTTCACCTTTAATTATCACACCTTACTCTTATCTTCCCTCCTTTGCTTCAATTTCACATTCTTCTTACCATACCCTAGTGCTGTAAAGCTCTTCTATTATCACACAGTCTTCAGCTTATTCTGAACTCCAGGACTCTTACTGGCATTAATCTTCAAATAAAGTTGGTGAAGCTGAAATGTATCTCAAAAATGCAGGAGCAGCAGACAAATAGGCTTTTGAACAGAGACATTTTGTGAAGGAAACTAGAGATTGATAATGAGCAGCAGGAAGAAAGGTCAGCTAATGAAGATGTGCAATTAACAGTAATATTTATTTTTGATGACTTTCCTCCAAGGAAGAAAGACTGGATCATGAACCACATCTGCAATGTGGGAAAATTAATAAAAATGGTACCAACAACTTTCAGTAATGACGGATAAAGCACGAGGTTTTGGACAATTTGTATAAAAATGTGTCTGTTTGAGGTGCACTCTGGATTTGAAGAAAGGAAAGAATGGTTGTCTTTTCCCATATTCAGAAAGTCAGAAGGACTGAATACTCGGTAGGCATTTCTTTGCAACTCCTGTAAAAAATCCATAATGTCTGTTGACCTGGGATTTACTTTCACACTCCTCTTCTCTGCAGTGGGAATTTAATACTCATCCCATAAAACCAGATGGTCTAAATGTAATTGCACCTGTAATGTCTTCATAATTGTGAGGCCAGTCAGGTGCCCTTGTCAAAACCTCACAGGTTTTCAGAAGAGTCTGCTGGCTACTTTCATGAGATGGATTTTCAGACACAAACAAGTGGTGAGGTTTCAAAACCTGATCTCTAAAACTTTCTTCAGTTGTAAAAGCTTTCCAAAATAGCAAGCATGCCACATGGTTTTCTATAATGAAACAAGGCTAAAGAACATTAAGAAAGGAGTTCAATCCTCTAGTTCCACATCACCTGAACTATTATAAATATGCTCTCCTAAATACTGGAGACCATATTTACATCCAGGATCCTAGTGCCAGTCTTTCCCCATACACATTAGCAGCGATGCAGCCCATTAGCATCCAGCCTTGGGTCCCACACGTGTGACACAAAGGAAGGCAGCCAAAGGTGTGCATGTGCTGAATACCATTCTACTTTTTAGAGCAACAGTAAGTAGTGACTGTTCTCTCATTTTCATAAGGCCAACTGCCTCCTCCTCTTTGATCAACACAAATGGTGAACCACAGACAGTACAACCAATAAAGAAAAAAGAATGACCAGGAATCCAGCACAGGAGCAACTAAGAAACCCTCCTACTGTGTGCTCTTTGTTCTTTTCACTATTCATTGCTCAATAAGGGTCCAATAAAAAGTCCACTTTCTAAATATGTGTGAGACAGTTCAATTCACACAGTGAAGTTCTAAGTCTCACAATGCTCTGGGGAAATAAAAAAACCTCATCATACCTGTTATTCATTAATAATACCAGTAATACTGGTATTACTGGTAACAATAATACCAGTAATAATTCATTAATAATAACAGTAACAACAGCTACTTCCTGGTGTATAATCTCAGTGAAAGAAACTAAGTTCTTAGGTGGGATTTTTCCAAACTCCAAGGAACATAAACACAAACAAAAGCACGGGGATCAGTTATCTTTGGAAATGGTTACTTTTACTAATGCATTATCTAAAAAACACTGCAAAATATTAGCTGTATTTTCCCCGACTCTCAAACTCAACATCTACTAAAGGAACACAAAGTCAGAACTATAACTGCTGGCCAACACAGTAGGTGAGAGAAAGCAAAACCGAACATCCCTGTTCCTTGCCATGCCACTGCAGAAATACAGTGTCAGTTTATGACATTCCTCACTATCCTGTATATTGCTCCTGTTTTTCCTCCAGTGCAACAGAACTTCTTCCTCCAACTGTGGCTGTTCAAGGTGGTTCTTAACTAACTACAGGAAAGACAACAGATTTAAACCAGTATGTTTTACCAGTTGTTTTTACTCAATTTTACACACCTGGAGAAGCAGATTAACCTATTTCTTAATTTCTGTTGCAATACCTTCATCATGAAATGCACGATTATTTAATTGCAAAGGTACAAATGCAATTCTACTAAACCTCTGTAACACCACAAGTCAACAATGCTGTGATGAAATCTGAGATTTCTGCTCTGAATTCAGACACTTGCCTCTGTTAGATAATATGCACAAGGTATGCTTATTTCAGGGATCATGTCCTTATTCCTTGAAACAAGTTTATTTCTTTGTCCTTTACATTTTGCATAAGAAACCCTTATTATCTGCTAGGAAGTCCACACTGAACCATTAAGTCCTTTCTTTCTCTTATATATTCCTGATTTTACATGTTCTATCCATTATGACTTGTTTTGGGGAAGGTGTCCTGCAATAATTTGTCTCAAAAAAAAAATCCCTTGTGCAATGTAATACAATTATATTCTTTTAGAGTTTCTAGTCTGTTTTACTACAACCTTTCCAAAATCCAAATTCAAAATCTAGTGACTCATCTTTTCATCTTTTTTTTTTAACTTCCTGTGTTTTCCACTCATTTCTTTCCTGCAGAAGCAGCATACATGGTAACTGTGATCTTAAAAAAATCTCAATGTGAAAAACTTCACTTACATTTGAGTCCTTTAGTTGGTTCTTTGATAACAGGATGCAACTTGGTCACGAGGAGAAATTAATCCTGGAAGCTAAACTCTTCTCCTAGATTTCAGTGTGCATGTAAAAATATCACAAGTACTAATTTGTGCCTGGGTATTCAAAAAGATTAGCTAAATTCTGTTTATTTACTGTAAATGCCCTTTCTCAAAATGTGATCAGGAATCACTAACTGACACTGCTCAGAGTGATGTCTCTTATTTCCTCCAAAGATGACAAGGGAAGTCTTGTCCATCTGAATTCTTAGGTAATACTTTAGTTTAGTGAATACTACATTCTCTTCCCCCAAGTTACTACTCACCAGACAGACAGTGGTGTAAGAGACAGTTTGAAGATCCCTCATCTGCCTCACGACCATCGTCAAGGAGAGAGACTGAAACCCCTAAAAGGACTCTAAAACCCAACACAGGAGTTCTGGCCTGGCTGAGGTGGGACGTTTGCCAAGTGTTGCCTGCAGGTGTGTTCAATGGAAAAACCTGGCACGCATTTCCATGGGAACATCAGAACCTGAGCAGAAACAATGGGCGGGTGAAATGACTGCACTCGGTGAATTGACTGCACTCGCTGACGGCTGTACCTGTTCTCGTTAACACTGTGCTTGCTGATGGCTGACCTCTTCTCAGTTCTCTCAGGACGAACACACCGTGATGATTTCCCCACCTTTTGGCCAACTGCCTGTCGCTTTGGAAAGGACTATAAGGACCCCTGAGTTAACCAAAGATTTTGTGATCACCCCATGGAAGAAGACGGATCTACTGGCTGGGCCACGAGGACTTCGTCTCTCCGTTGGTAGCTATTACCCACCCCCTCTTTCTCCTTTCTCGCTGTCCTTTATTTCCCTTCAAATCCTTCTATCGCATTTGCTGTTGGCACTAATAAAAGTGCATTTGTTTTGATGAATACTGAAATCCCCTCTGTGTTGTTTTTTTTTTTTGCACTCTGAGATCCTTAAAAGGAACCATCACGAACCCTGCTTGCATTAGTGGATTGTGACAAGTGGATACTGCATATTAACAGAAGTCTCAACTAGACATATTGACATGAATATTGTGTGATATAACTTCTCTGTATCAAGTCCAATAATTATGGACTTTAATTTACTTGGATGAAGGAAAAGCTGACTACAACAATGAAATCCCAGTGGAGGAGAGAAGGGAAACAATTTTAACTATCAGTCTGCTTACCTCGATGTACTTTTGGTGACTTGGCAAAGGGACAAGACAGACTTCTCCCTTGTCCTTTCAGAACACACCCCATTTTGGGCAATTGAGTTGTAGCTGATGTCCTGAAGGATTTCAGTTACCACCTGCTCATTTTCAGAAAATCACAAGGGAAGAAGAAAAGAGATGCAGCCAAAAAAACCCCAGAAACTGAAAAAACACTTCACAAAAAGCTTCGTCACAACTGGAGGAAGATTAAAACTTTTGACTGAAACAAAGATTTATGGGAAATGTGCAATACTTCCTCAGGACAACTGTCACAGCTGAATATCTGGAGATGCATGTAGGAGAATAAAACACTCACTTTTCAGAAAGGAAGCAAAACCTCATCCCAACGGGAAAAGCCATGATTTGATCTGAAGTGAGTGTTTATTATATAAACATCACTGAAACAGTATTTTTGTCCCAACCTGAACTTGATTTCCCTGGACTGAATCCAAGCTTTGGCACAAGTTCATGCTTTGGCATTTGGGCGGAAAAAGTGGAACACATAATATAGTAACTAATTCCAGCATCTGCCCCAGCAACCTATTTTGAAAGAAGACTTACCAGCAACACTTGCTGAACTTTTACTGAAAATGAACTTTGAAAACAAAATAAGCCCTTGCACCATCTGAAGCTCAGTCAGCACCCCCTAATGTTTCAGTGCAAATCAAATGACAAAGTGTTATGTGAAAAAGAACAACGACAAACTCTTTCCATGTTTAAATAACTTTACATGAGGAGAAAATTTGCCTCACAATAACCTAGATTCTTCAAAGCTGGCAGATGAAAGTGATTTATTACAGAAAACAAGATAATTCCACAGTAAATAATTCTGACTTTTTTTCAAGCTGCCCTAGTATCATAGCATAGCTAAATCAAGAATCAATAAAACACTAATTCAAGCTCTCCAACATAAAAAGAAACAGGGTAGTAATGTCTTATCGGAAACCTCAATAAAACCAAACTAAACAAGTGCAACCAATCACTCATACATTACTCAAAAGAAAAATCACTCTTTTAATATCATTAAGAAAAAAAATCACTGCAACAAATTCACCTCATACAAATATGAATTTTATTTACAATTTTCCAAATTATCAATCAAATCCAACTTCTCAGTTAAATGTGTAGCATTTGTCCTTTAAAACAAATTAAACATTGTGTTCTTTTTACATCTGCAATATGGAGTCCATAGGTACATGCTATTTGGGGCATCTAATGGAACAAATTTGGATCACTATGTGTGTTAAACACCAAAGGTATTCCGTGAAGACTCTTTCTTTAAAATTTATCTGCCTCAGGGACAAGCATTTCCACAACCACTTTCTAATGACAATAATTAGGAAGGTTTAAAAACCCAGTATTTTATACCAGGACATACTGTTCACATATACTTCAAGGTGTGTTACCATGTTCCTATTGCAAAGCTGCCTGCTCTATAAGCAACGCTACTGAAATCAGACTAAAGATTACCCACAGATTTAGATATTATTCAATGTGAATAAAAATGGCCATTGATGACTTTTACTTGAATATGTGTAATTATGGGCCAACTTGTACCTGATCTGGTACCAGTGTGATGTGATCTGTTCTGAAACTTGAAACCGCATGGGTCATTGTAATAAAATCTTTTACAACTGTATTGCACATAAGGTTCCTCAAAAGCACAAATCTACATAACTGCATCCTGAACTCAGAATTTACCTGCTGACTCTCATGAAAAAATCAACCAGATGGTAAAATCGTTTATTTTTCTCATCCCAGTGTCTGTGAATGAAGAGAAGAGGGAGAAGATATATACACTTTGGAATCCATTCAATTGTTTGTTTCTTCTGCATGTGATTTGTACTTCAGAGATGAGGATTTTAAAAAAATAAAAAGCCAGACAGACCTTGGATTTATCTTTAAAAGTACCTCGAAAACATAACAAAAATTCAATTTAATTTTGATACATATTAAAATTTTAGTCAGTTCTGCCTGACAGCATAACACGACAGAAATGCACAAGACTTTAAACATGCTTTAAAATGACATTCAACAAAGTATTTAAAATTTAATAAATAGCATACAATCACACACAAATACATTTCATACTGGATCTTTAAGCCTACTAAAAACAGACTGGCAAAGAATAAATAAAACAGTAGTTGACAGTTTTGTTTTTAAAAGGTGTAGTTTCTTGTTGTCACACTAGTAGCCACATATTAACCTGCTTATCACAAAATTGGAAGTTATGAGCTTTTATTCCCACTGATCTGTTTTGCTCCAACATGTAATATCATAAAAAAATACACTAAAAGGGTTTTCTTTTGGTTTTTTTTTAAACAACCAGTCTGCGACCGAGTAAACCAGTTTTTAAATACAATGAATAAATAGGGAATTAGTAAAGCAAATTCAATTGCAACAAAAACGCAACACCCCAAGAAAAGAGCCATGGAAATATATAGCCATTGCAATATTAGACAATAATAGTACTTAAAGTGATAGTGCTTGTGCACTAAGCTCATTAGAGACCTTAATATGATTTTAGTGCAAATCCCTTGAGTCCAAACAAGCCTTATACCCTACAGTATTAGGGAAAGATCTATTACCAGTTGGAACTTATTCTGTAGTGTATTTGTACATATCGGATATTTAAAGAACCAATATATATTGTAATATCTTCGGCCCTTTTTTACTTCAAATCAAAAAGACTAATGACTGGGGATTTTACATACTATTTGGCTTGTACCATATTAGACTGCAGTTTAGGAAAGTCAGTGCTAAAAAAGCTTTTGCCATCAGTTTATCTATTATGCCTAAATAATTTCATGTATCATTGCATTTTGTACTTCTGAAAGAAAAAGAATGCTCCTGGAGAAAGTTTCTCCTCCCTTTAACTAAGTTCACATTATGATGAAATTCAAGAATATTTAGACGAAGTGTTGAATAAACTCAAAGAAAAGTACATATTTTACATTAACAATCCTTACCAGTATTTAGTATATTAAGTTACAAGTATGTTGGCAATAATACAACAGAGTCAATTCCTAAAGGAAAATAATTCTGTACAAATTCACCTGTTAATATGGGGTTAAACAGGCAGCCAGTAAGTCTTGAGCAGCCATGTTTCAGGTTTGAACTATAGTACCAGGATAAACTAAATTTGAAACTAACGGGGAAAACTTCAGTTTAAAGAGTAATCTGATTATACTGGATACACACATTTGTGTATTCAGAGCCATTAAAATGTTCACTCTTAAAGTTCCATAATGTCATCCAGTATAAGAAAAGTTTAATCAACCACACAGGCTAAAATAGCTTTAACATAATGCTGTCCTGGATTTTTTAAAACTAAAAACTAATTTTAACTGTGAAGTACAAAACAATGACAGATATTGCTCCAACTTGTACACAATCTTTCCTAAACAATCCGTACCTAGCAGAGTAATAATGCCTCATCGTCACTAGTTTCATTTTTCACTGTTGCCTCTAGGCAAGTGTCGGGTATCTGGGCAGTGTGTACGATGCCACAGCTCTCACAGGGGCCATCTCGACTGCATGACCTCACACTGTGATGTGTTGCACTGTAAGGCTGTCTAAGCCCTGGTCCTTGATCTGAGCTGAGATCAAGTAGAGGTCTTGAACAGTCATTCATGTCAAAGTCTGATGCTACATCAGAGACTGGAATTAACATTTCAACATCATCATCCTCTTCTCTTCCACTTACCCCATTATCAAGCTGTCTCAAAGGACTTTGGTTCTGATTCACTGAGCTTGATCTCCCTAAAGTAAAGCGTACCCAGCGTAAGCCTTGAGTCATCCGGCTTAGAGCGCTCGAGAGCTGGTGGCGTGCGGGACTCGTGCTTGGGGGCTCTACACTTGTCACTTCTCTTCCACCCTCCGTGGTACTGCTACTGCTGCTCTGAGCAGAGGAACTCCCACACGCTCCCACTGTGGCTTCTATTGCTGTTGCAGGAGGGACTTTTTGAGGCAAGGTGGCAGCAACACCACCAACTGCTCCTGCTGTGTCTCTTCTTTCATTTTCTGTGTCTGTATCATCAGATTCAACTGAAAACAAACTTCTGTGAGTATTATTTCTTTCACCTTCTCTACTAGTACTTTGGCTGGCAACATCATCTCCATCTGCCGAGACCAATGCCAACGATCCAGAATGACGTGACCTTGCAAAATTAAAAATTCGATTCCAAATGTTACTTGATCTGCCAGCAATAGGAAGTCTGATTGAGGTAAATCCAAGCTGAGATCGTACTGCCAGCCTCAGGTTTTCCAGAACTGAAGCCTAAACGAGAAGACAAGCAACAATCAAGCACTGACAGTCTGCTGGTACTGTTCTAGCAAAAAAGAATGATAACTACTGTGCAAAACAGCATTTACAGAAATTAAATGTAGAATCTTAAATATTAGAAAATGTTGTATCGTTCTTAACAAGGATCTGGTGTATGTAGCAATAGGCTATTTAAAAAAAAGCGGGCATGACAAAAGTCTAGATACTCTGAGGAAAAAACATTATAAACGGGCAATTTAAGTGGAAATACATATGCAAAGGTAATAAAAAAGCAATAACTTCTATGTAAGGTATATTTCTGCCCTAATCAAGGATCTCTAAATAAAGACAACGTGAAAAGCAAGGCACTATAGCCTGGATATAGAACACTGATTAAAGAAAAGTACAACCACAGAGCCAGTAGAGCAGGCATACAAAATCCATTACAGTCTTACCAGAAAGGTAATCACTGTGGATTTTAGGGTAGAGCACACAGAAACACGTCTCAAAAAGTTTAGGATTTGCAAACAAAGTTTTCCAGAAAGATTTAACAAAGGTGGTCACCTTCTTTATCCACTACCATAGGGATGCCTCAAAGAGATTAATTGTCTTCTCCAAGAGAGGCTTATAGTTTGATTTTTCTCCCCTTTCTTGTATAATCAGTTAATTCGTTTCAAAATGCTTTAATGCTTCTGTTAAAATAAAATTATCTTATGTGTTCTAAACTACAAGTTTCCCAAATTCAGTAAACATTTTCCAGTTATCTAGCTACAGAAGTATGCATGCCTGAATTTTCCTGTTTAAAACTTTTCAACTGTAAGGTAATTACAAACATAAGAACACAAACTCGTTTGTCTTGGGTATCCCTAACTCAAATTTAAGAGAAAACACTGCTTCAGCTAAGTAGCTCAATTCTCAAATAGGGTAGAAGATCTCCCGCATGCCTATCATTCTAAAAATATTCACAAATGTTTTTAATTAGAGGATAAAGCTCATATTCGCTATTTTTCATGAAGATTATGGAAAAAAAGTAGAATATTCTTCAGAAGAGCCATTCCCCGACTAAACCTTTAACATATATGCATGTATTTCCCTTCACTTATAAAAACTGAAATCTAGTGTTCTCATGCTGTCACGTTCATCTCCCTTCCACCATCCTTCAAACAACACAGCAGAATATCTGAACAATACTTCATGCATGACCTACCTCATCCCTTCCCTTAGTTCACAGGACGACTGAATTCAAACGTGCAGTATGTGTGTACAGCAGCCTTACTTTCAAAAGCTACTGAACAGACTGCTACTCATCTTTGAGGCATCTATCAGTCTTAGGCAGAAAGCACTACACTGAAATTAGAGCACACAGCATTCCTACAGCTTGAGCATTCCTATAGCTTGAATAACTATCTTCAGTCCTACACAGGACTGAATTTTTTGCAATTTGCAAAAAATTTGATTTGCAATTTGAGTATTTTGCTGAAAACAAATTTTAGCACATCTTTACTTAATACTGACTCCCTTCCCCCAACACTATACCATCTTAAAAATCAAGTTTTATAATTTATAGAATTCAATTTACATTGCCTCAAGTTTTTACTGATGTTGTCTCCTCTGAAAAATAAAGGTTTTAAACAATGCAACTTCATTGATTAAATATGCGTAAAGTTTTTATCATGGAAGCATCAATACTCCAGAATTACATTTTCATTACTTTTGATGGCCTACTCATTTCTCATTTCTATGCTATTTAATTGCTCAGTATAGTTACTTCAGTTTTCAAGGCCACAAATCTTGAAGTATTGGTGTTCAGAATGGGAATTCAGTAGCACTGCCACTGTTCAAAACTATTGTACATGCATCAATATTTTATGAAGTGTGAAATCATGATTACATAGAAATACTATGAAGCAACTACATTTTATAATGTTTAATTACAAAAGTTTGCCATATAATTCCAATATATTCTGAAATGAACTTAAAACGTATCCAAAAAAACAGTGGTTAATGCAATTTAAGTCAAACTAAAGAGTAAAGAAAATTTCAGTGCAGAATTTTAAAAACTCCAGTACCAGTCTCTGACTGCAGCCACTACATGTCTGGGTTTTTCAGAACTGTCCTCTTTATGAAGACAGTTTACTCACTCTCCACTCATTTCAGTAAATCCCAAGATCTTGACACCACCTTTAGGGATTTCTAGATGAAAAAGGGGTTTGAGCAAGCTAGGCTTTTCTAACAACTGTAATTGTTCCTACACATATTCACGTACACCAAACCTGAAATGTCCCACACAGGGTAGGCATCTGCAGGAAACACTAGTTTGTCCCAAGTTACCTGTACCAGAGGACTTACACATCTGGGCATGACAACTGCATTGTATCCAGAGATTTTCTTGAGCTAACCCTACCTCAAAAGATTTGTGAACACAGATCCATCATAAACTGGTGAAGGTTAATTTTTTTGGAAAAGAGGACAGCAAGCCAAATTTGTAAAAGTACAGAATTGGTTTAAAACAGCAACATACTGATCTTTATTATAACCACACTAACCCACTGAAAAAGAACAAGGGATTCTACAGTGTTCACTGCACACTTTTATTGAATTCATTAATGAATTTCAGTGCTAATTTAGCTATCCAAAAAATCCTTACAATGTTTTTTTAAAGCCTCTCATGCAAATTGCAATTTATTTTCCTTTTTTCCTTTGCAACATCTTTTGTGACAGATCCCAGCTGCTTGTGGACATGTGAGCATGAAAGAACATGTGACAGTAATGTCATTTTTTCTCACAATAAACTTTGCTGTATTAACTGCAACACAACATAATTAATGCCAACTCTAGTAGAGCACAGCACGATTCCCAGACTAAGACTTTTCTTCTATTTCTCACAAGAGCTTTGTAACTAAAAGACATTTTTTACTACTTAAAAAGTTTTTTTAAAGAAATTATCAACCAAGTAAGAAATGCACTAATCATACACCTCTGAATCTGGATGACAAGAAACTATTCACTGCCTATTAACTAGCTTTTGCTTTGTCACTCATTCATGATAATTTTATGTGATATTACACCCTGCCCTTCTCCATCACCTCATTATGCACAGCAGGCATGAATGCACTTCCACATTGTGCATGTGAACTACCATTGCGCATTAGAAGTTCACATCTTCTTTCCCAAATCAGAAAGTGCCATCTTGCAATCTTTACTTTCACAACAGTAGTACAGAACATACAAGTAAATCTACCAATCTATTACTTTTCATGCAAGAGGGGGTTCTACAGTGTGTATTACTGGCATAATCAACAAAAAAAAGACTGCAAAATAAACTGTGGTGTTACTATATCATGGTTTCATTTGAGGGCTAATCATTTGTATAACACTATTGACTTCAAAAGGAGAAAAAGAAAATGCTGTAGAGGAAAAGGAAGCAGATGAAAGTTAAAATATCTTTATTTCAGTCTCCTTAAAATTTAAGGGTTCTGCCTGCTATTTTGAAATCTTACCTGATTTGGGGAACAAACAGGGAAATCTTCAACTGGTGGAATTAAACCCTGGGCAATTAATTGTCCATAGGATGGAGGAGCTTCTCTTCTTAGCAGTTCAGCCTCAACCCTTGACAAATGAGTTTCAAACGATCTTTCAAAGAGAAAAGAAATTTCAGAATATATATGACACTGATTTTATATATATATCTATAAAAGAGAATGAAAGTACATCAGATTACTATAAACTGAAATAAAAAGCTTCAGAAGATCAAGTTGATAAATTTAATAAAAATAAATTTAATTGAAATTTAATTGGCAAAAAAATATAAAGCCATTCCTGTGAGTCTGTCCAGCTGAAACGAGAGTAAAAAAACCCAACCCAACAATAAATTTCTTAAAAACAAACAAACAAACCAGCCCAAACCCAAGAGCTAAATATAAAAAGCACCACAAATAAAGCTTATATTATTTTAAAAGATTGAAGGACATGTAATCCTGGTATGAACTAGCCTGCAAGAGAAAAAACATGCTGTTATATACAGAACCGTGATATAAATTGCAAATTAATTAACTGCAGTTTCCCCACACTTCCTTTTTGGTAACACCATCTGAAAGCTTTAACCCTCTATAGTGAAGTGATCAGAATACTTCTATCCTCTTTTTTTCACTGGGGGGGATAGTCAGTCCCTGGAACAGGCTCCCCAGGAAACTGGGTCATGGCACCCAGCCTTCAGAGTTCAAGGTACACCTGGATAATGCTCAGCCATAGGTCAGCAAGGTTTAGCTTCAGATGTTCTGCAAGAAGCAGGGAGTTAGACTTGATATTCCTTATGGCTCCCTTTCAACCTGGTAACTCTATGATTAAAAGGAGCAACATCTTAACAAATCATGTGCAACAATATCCGTATGGCAATAAAACCACTTTAAGTACAAACAACAGAAAACACCAAAACATTTAATAAAGTTGAGTTCTACTTACCTTCGCTCAAACATCCTGAGTGAGTACAATTTACAAGTACATCCCAGTGCAATGACAAGCAGCAATCCACAAATAAGACTCCCAATGACAGCTGCAGTTATCACTCTAGTGGGCACAATGACTGGGCAATTCTCTTCGTCACTGCCATCGCCACAGTCATCTTGAGAATCACAAACCCAGCTCTCAAACACACAGCGGTTATTTTTACAGTGAAAATTGCCTGGCTGACAGAAGAAACAATTCTTTTCATCTGAACCATTAGGGCAATGATTCTGGTAGTTGCAGCGATCTGAACGAGGGTAGCAAACACCATTTCGAGAGCAGGGAAATTCATCTCTTTGGCACATGGTGCAGTTGGTTTCATCCCTTCCATTTGGACAGTGCCAGTAGCCATCGCAACGTTGCTGCTCTGTGTAGCACCCCCAATTTCCACCGCATGGGATTTCCCAGGGCAAACAGAAGCCATCAACTTGATAGGTTGCATTGAACCCTCTTGCAGCATTCACTTTGTCAGCACAAAAATGCACTCTTATCTGTCCTGAGGATGAAACAACTGTGAGGGGAGCATGAGAGTCAAATGCTGTCAGCACACGCAACAGCCTCCGTGGATTCTCCTCTAATCCATCATATATTTTGACATAGTCTCCATAACCTGTACCATCAAGTTTAAAATCGGTGAATCGCAAGATTACTTTGCGATGATCACCAGTGTCTATCAGCCAGGTGCAGTTGCTGCCAGGTGGATAGAAGTCAGGATAGTTGGGAGAACTGAAAGTACCATAAAAGTATTTTAACCACTGCCCACATGTTGGCACATCACAGTCTATTTCATCTCCCAGGTCAAGACAATCAATGTTACCATCACATTTTAAAGATTCTGGAAGGCAAGTGTAAAGCTTGGTGAAGCGGGAAAGACACTGGAACTGATTGTTTGCACAAGGCTGAAAGGAAGAAGCTGTCGGAGGATTAGCTTTGGCACAGATTTCTTCGTCTGAGTTGTCTCCACATTCATCCATATTGTTACATTTCCAACTTTCTGGAATACACTTCCCATTAGCACAATGAAACTGGTCACAATCACAACTTGGTTCATCAGATTTCCCTGAAAGTAAAAAGAAAAAAAAATTCTTACAGTTTAGCACTTTATCATTTGTGTTGCATATTACCTGCACCAGGTACTTCAGAAGGGCAAAGCAAACGCCTGAAATGTCTTTAAACCATGGCAACTTTCAGCAAATTTCAAGACAAAATAGTTTTTCCAAGTCAAAATTCTATCAAAACGTCAGCATGAACCTTATCCTTAGCTGATTTCAGTCAAATAACTTTAACCCAAGCAAGAAAACAATGCTCATTAATAGCTACTGAGAAATCTGACTTCTAATATGCTAAAAATAAGTTAGAAAAACACTCTCTCATCTATCACACAAAATACAGAAACGTTTTGTGCTGCAGTACCAGTCTCCCCAAATTCTCTCCCAGAAAAGCAGACTCTCTTCTGATTTTGGAGGTTCCTACTTTGTACCAAAGGATCTAAGGCAAGAGAGAAGCTGACAGCTGAAGATTACCTATTACCACCAACCAAAGAAAGAAACCTCTGCCCTCTCCTTTTCCCATTGTTTGCTCCTGCCTCTCCTGCAGCAACTAAGATGGGAGTGCAGCAAATGCAAAAATGCATGCTTGCCTTTACTTTTTAAAGTTCCAGCCATGTTGAACAAAGAAGCATACCTGGGATCCAAGTTATTTCAGCTCTGCAACAATTCACCTGAATCAAACACTGCTGTATCATTTTCAATCACTGTTATTTCTACAAATCACAGTACAGACTGTAAAATTCGCTATAAAACAAACTATCATGGTCAAAATATTTAAAACAAGTCTGCAACGCAGATGGTCCTACACACCAGTAATTCAGGAAATAAACTAGACAAATATACATCCATTCTAAGGAACATTATACCTAAGGTTTTAATAAGGAAATGGGAAAGCATGATGAATTCACTGAAATCCTAATGTTCCCAGCAGAAGCATGTTATATCTTTTTTTTACAAGACAACAACTCATATTGGAATGGAGGCCATCTAATAAAATCATCTTCTCAGAACAAGGCCAAGTGGTGTTTGATTAGGCTCTTCAGGGCCTTCTCCAATCAAGTATTTTTAAAGTTCCAGTGCTTTACTATACAATATGATAAAAGTTTTCACGGCTAGCTTGAATTTTTCTTGCTGCAACTAATCTAGTAACTAATCCCAGTAATTATAGACCAGTCAGTCTGACATCAGTACCTGGCAAGATAATGGAACAGTTTATATTGAGTGTCATCACGCAGCACCTACAGGATGGCCAGGGTCTCAGGTCCAGCCAGCAAGGGTTTAGGAGAGGTAGGTCATGTTTGACCAACCTGATCTCCTTTTATGACCAGGTGACCTGCCTGGTAGATGCACGAAGGGCTGTGGATGTTGTCTATTTGGACTTCATCAAGGCTTCTGACACTGTCTCCCACAGGACACTCCTGGAAAAGCTGGCAGCCTGGGGCTTGGACAGGAGCACTCTTTGCTGGATTAGGAACTGGCTGGATGGCCGGACCCAGAGAGTGGTGGTAAATGGTGCTGTATCCAGCTGGTGGCCAGTCACCAGTGGTGTCCCTAAGGGGTCTGTGTTGGGACCAACTCTGTTCAATATTTTCACTGATGACATGGATGAGGCCATTGAATCTTTCATTAGTAAATCTGCGGATGACACTGAGCTGGGAGCGTGTGTCGACCACTTGGAAGACAGGATGGCTCTGCAGAGAGACCTGGAACGGTTGGATCCATGGGCAGAGTCTAACAAGATGAAGTTTAATGACTCCAAGTGTCAGGTCCTGCACTTTGGCCACAATAACCCCCTGCAGTGTTATAGGCTGGGGATGGTGTGGCTGGACAGTGCCCAGGAGGAAAGGCACCTGGGGGTTCTAGTCAGCAGCCAGCTGAACATGAGCCAGCAGTGTGCCCTGGTGGCCAAGAGGGCCAATGGCATCCTGGCCTGTATCAGGAATGGTGTGGCCAGCAGGAGCAGGGAGGTCATTCTTCCCCTGTACTCAGCACTGGTGAGACCACACCTTGAGTGCTGTGTCCAGTTCTGGCCCCTCAGTTTAGGAAGGACGTTGAGATGCTTGAACGTGTCCAGAGGAGGGCAACCAAGCTGGTGAAGGGGTTGGAAAACAAGCCATATGAAGAACGACTGAGGGAGCTGGGGTTGTTTAGCCTGGAGAAAAGGAGACTCAGAGGTGACCTTATCACTCTCTCTAACTTCCTGAAGGGTAGCTGTAGACAGCTGGGGGTTGGTCTCTTTCTCCAGACAGCAACTGACAGAACGAGAGGACACAGTCTTAAGCTGCGTCAGGGGAAATATAGGTTGGATATTAGGAAGAAGTTCTTCACTGAAAGAGTGATTAAATACTGGAATGGTTTGCCCGGGGAGGTGGTGGAGTCACCATCCCTGGATGTGTTTAAAAAGAGACTGGATGTGGCACTTGGTGCCATGATCTAGTTGAGGGTTAGGGCTGGGTTGGACTCGATGATCTTGAAGGTCTCTTCCAACCTACACATTCTGTGATTCTGTGATCTGCTGTGATAGGTCAAGTCATATCTTACTTCTGTTCTCCTTTTTTTCTACTTTTAATATATCTTAGAAAGCATTAAAATAAATAACTTAAGATAACTTTTCTTTAGAAAAGTATAACACAATTTTTAAGTTTCACAAATACTAAGGCTTTTAAAAAGTGAATGCAGGAAAAAATGAAATCATCAGGAGTGATAAAGGTTATAAGCACTGCTGAAGAATGTTTAAGTCTACAAATTTGCCTTCAAAGACTGAAGAATGAAAGGAGAGCAAAATGTATGTGCTGTGAATGACTCATTTTCAAAACATGTTCATTTCACTAAAAAAAATTTGAAGAACAGATGCAATATAAATGATACTATCTTCTTGATTTGTTACAGATATATAAGTATTTATTTATATATATATATATAGTACACTCACACACATACATATGGTTCACAATATTAGCATGGCAAAGTTGGAACCTTGGCCTAAAATTTAAAACCTGTAAAACTGAACTGCTAGACTAGTCCTTCCTACACTGAATGACAATGCTCCATAGGTGGAGGTAATAGAACAGGAGGTAGGAGGTAGTAGAATATGCATCACTGAACCTGTTCAAGTACTGATTATAATCTAGCTCAGTCCTTTTGCATTGCAGAACCTGGAAGAGGTTGAGAAGAAAGCTGTAACATGGAGTTATAAATATTGATGGGAATACTGCAGTCACAAAACAGGATAAAATTTGAAACCAAGCTCTTCCTTCTACAAGCTTTTAAACATCCCAGAAAAGAGCTCAGATACTTGATCCTGATTTAGCATTTTTAATCACCAATCCTGCAATCCTTATACAAAGAAAATTTACCTATGAATCAAAAATCAGAGTCTTAAAATCCTAAGAGATGTAATAAATGAGACTAACTTTGGGAGCTGTATCACAAAAGACTTCAGGATAGCACAAGATCATTAGCAGCACCCATATACAGTTGTAGCCAAAGGACTACAACTTCCCTGCATTTACAATGGCCATTGACCTCAGTGCTTTTAGTAACTTTATTTTCCACTCTACATCACCATTAGTCAGCTCTGTCCCATTTCAACTCCTATAATTAAAAAGGCTGATAAATAATAAGTAGTGGGAAGAAGATGGAGTGAAGAAAGACAAGTAAAAACGGCACAAAATTTACTTTCTAGTCCAGTACTCTTCCTACCTGTAATGCTTTTTTCTTTCCTATTATTGGTTTAAGTTAAGTTAAATATAATATTTACTTATTTTCTTTAAACAAGAATTAATTCAAACAATTCACATGACCTGTCTTCCACATCAGATTTTAAACGTGGGGGCTCCCTAATGGTCACTTTTGCACTTGGGATCTGTAGTGTTTCTATCATTCCAGCACAGATAGGCCTAACTTGCATCCAAGTAACTAATGTATTATTGTTTTTTCCCCTTTTTCTACAATGATTTGCCAACTTTGAGAGTAGCCTTAAAAACACTGAATTAAATAGTCTATTGAGGTGTTAATCTGAGCACTACTGCATGACGCTGATGAGACGAAACCAAACACAGTAACACAGTTGAACACACAGCAAAAGTGTTAGCATTTCAGGAGCCTTTTTTGACACTCAAAGTCAGCAATGGCAGATTATTATTAAAGCAACTGTCAACTCTTCTCCTATACAGGTTAGTTTAGAACATTAAAAGACCACTCTGATCACTGAAACACTACACTTACACCTCAATTGTGAAATACTTCCTAAGTATTGCATCAAACATAGGGAGCAAACTCAAGCCAAAATTTCAGTAAGGCTTGTTTGTTAAAAAATGAACAAATCTCCCCCAAAATAAAATTTACTTCTTTTCAAAAGGACATTTATAAACATAGGATTAAAGTCTTAAGCACTCTAATCTGCAACACAAAATAGAAGAAATCAATTAACAGAAAAAACTGCTTATTATTGAAAATGTTACAGCTTCTTCCAAGAGGGGTTACATAATGAAATTGTCTCAAGATCAGAGAAAAAGAGAGGAAAGGGTTTTCACAAA
The DNA here is from genome assembly GCA_024734555.1 of Trochalopteron elliotii. NCBI lineage: Eukaryota > Metazoa > Chordata > Aves > Passeriformes > Leiothrichidae > Trochalopteron > Trochalopteron elliotii. The sequence goes on along the minus strand of JANPWX010000012.1, from coordinate 2,275,912 downwards.
AATTCTACAAAAGCCCATGGCTTACCTCTCCTACCAATCCCACACTCTTCTCCAAGGTATACCTCCTTCTCAAAACCCCTTAGGAATGAATGCTGCCTTTCCTCTGCACCTACTTCAAAAGTGAAAAGGGCAGAAGCTGATGCCTGACACAGGGTAACAGTGTTCACCTGGGTCATTGGCAGCACAGGATGACTGATGAGCCAGTGGCTTCTTCCCTCCTCCCTGACATGTTTTTTGGTGAGACTGCACAAAACCCAGGTAGAACACTGCCCTGAAAGCTGGGCCAGCATCAAATGCAAGGCTGCATTACTTCCTAATAATCATGCCATTACATAAAACTGTAATAACTCTGAAGACCAAGAAAAGTTTGGAACTAGTCTTGACCCACAACTGGCTTCCTCCTCTCCCTTGGCAACCTCTAATAGAACAAAAATGGCTCACAAAACAGTCTCAAACTATTATTACTGGTAAGTAGTTTTTATCACATCCTGTAATTACACAAGAAAAAATTTGCATGTACAGAGCTATGTCTGCACTTGGCTGGATTAATCCATCATATAAATGTGGCAGGGTTTTTTTAGGTTTATTTTTTAAAAGACAATATGCCTTCTGGAGATGGGAAAAATGATGAAAATTCTGTGAAAAATGTAAAAAAAAAATCCTGCCATTTCTTTCCTCTCTCACTGTATTTGTAATACTCAGAAGTTTACCCAACTACTTTAACAGATTTATTTTAGTCTGATGAAAACATTTCAAATCTTACTGTGTTAAAAGAACTTCCAGGTGCCTATTACTACTGGCTAACCTTTTCTTCCCAAATATCATTCAATCTGCTTATTGTTACTCCCACTTTGAATATTCAAATGGTCCATGTGATCAAAATACATTACCTAATCTGTAATTTCTCTGATTTCAACAGACTTTGAGCTGACTACAGGAAAGACCCATAGTCAGTACTGTACCCTGTTAGAAGGAAGTAATTCTTGAAACAGGAAACAAAAAGTGAAAGCATAAAATTATACTAGGTATCATTTGAAACATACCAGCAAAGTAGGCTAATCTGAAGCCTTTTCTGGAGATGCTATCATCTGAATGAAACCTTATCCAAACATGATCCTGTGAAGAGATGTATGGTGAGGGAATGGAAGAGCCACATGCTCTGTAGCCTTCAATGTTCTTGTAGCTTCCAATTGTTAACCAATCTGAACTGCATCGTCGAGATCCCTGAACATCAAAATCTTGAAAGCTGAAAAAGAGAAAAGGTCAAAATTGCTACTGAACTGAATATCACACAAAAAAGCTCCTGAATTACTACACATGAAAATTAGCTTGAAGTTCTTTTTGAAATAAATACTTCTTCTGAAATAAAAAGAGTAGCTTGTCTACCCATGTAGAATCATGCTGATACTTTTATATTATGAGGACAGCAAGTATCCATTCTGTCAAAAAAAATATTGCATCCATCATTTAAATAAATGCAATTTTGCTACAAAAACACACATTGTTTTAATTTAAAATTCTGTTCATGAAATTGTCCTTACGTGTCTCATTTAATGACTTTCATACACTACTAAGTGATTTTAACTCAAATTTCACCAGAATTTCAGCTAATGTTACACTTATGGCAATAATATGATTTGACATTATAAATACAGCTAAATTGTTCAAAATTATATTTTCAGATAAGACTTTCTCCCTGTTGCACTACTCAGCTACCCAAGCATTATGTCATGGACTGCCATGGTATGGCTGCACTCAGTCAAGACAAGCTGCCATGGTAAAGACATGTGAGGGGAGACTGCAAAACAGGGCTGTACAGAGAATAGAGCACTACCAGAACTGAAATGTGATATGTATTAGTGGAAGTAAACAACATGAAAGAAAAAAAGAGTTTTATTAAAAATAAACAGTATGAAAATTTTAGAAAGCATTCTAGTAAATGAACAGTTTAACCTACTTTACATTGCATTTATGCCAGTTAAATATTTAGTAGAAAGGTTGTTTAAATTAAGAAGCAGGATTTAAATGAGTAACTGATGTCAAAGCAAATACTTCATAATGAAGAGCAGTTTCTTAGATCAGCAAGTCTGAACCGGAAACTGAAGAAAATCTGCAGGTAATGCAGTTTCATAATCAAGTCTATGAAGCAGTACTAACTTGTATGTTGATACTAAGAGAAATCAGTTATCAGAAACAAACTGACGAGAACTTGAATCCACAAGATTTTATATTACTACTTTAGAAAAGTTACAAGATATGTGAAACTGTGACAAGCTCCCTGCATCAAAACTCAGCCTTTCCTAAACTGCAGTCATATGTATTGACTTGCTATGTGTACCTGACATTTTTAAGCACACCAAGAGACCTCATAGCAATGAAGCATTACAGCATTTAAACTACACACTTTCTAATGAAAAATTCCTATGTTTCAGACACATTGAAAAAAATCAAATAAATGAGCACACTGAAATTTTTTCTAGTCACTGATTCTCCAGCCAAAAACAAATGCTACCTGGCTGTGTGCTAGCAAATAAGATAAAAGGAAAGGCAAAAACCAGAGAGAACTGAAATCCTTCACTCACAAGAAGGAAGAGAAAACTGGTATGTGCACAACTGGCAGTTAAAAAAGTCTGGTTAGTACTTCTTCGATTCACATGGGTAATACAGGAGCACTGTTACCTTATAGTAATAATCTCCCCTGGGTTGGCATGGATGTACCAGCTGCAGTTAATTCGGGCAGGATACTCAGACGGCCACCCTGGACTTGTGATTGTTCCGCTTGGTGATCGAATTTGTTCTGGAATATCTCCACAAGCTAAAAAATACATATATATTGAAAACAACTTGATTAATTCCACTTTTTTAAAAGCCAATAGGATAAAAAAACCCCACACAACCAATCAGCACCTAATCAGGGAGAATATCAAAGTGAGTTAGATGACATACCAATTAAAAAACCCACAACTTCTAAAGGAGTTTATAATGGAACATGTCAGCCAAAAGATGCTTTCAAACACTGCCAGTGCAGCAGTTTTTACTTATGTAAATTACTATTACAGATTAAAAAAGGTTATTCTATGTGGACTTTGACAACTTTATTAAGGTAAAGATTTTTTATTTTTAAATTTTATTTTTAGTCTTTACAAAGATTCAGTTCAATTTAACCATGCATTAACACCTTATACTAATAAGTGCATTAGAAGGTGAAAAACAAATTAAAGCTAAATATTCAAGCAGCTGAAATTCCCTGTCCTAGGTAGACCCAGTGTTTGACCATCATTTAAATACCTTTCCCCTTCCAGTTCTTGGCATGGAAATGACCTCCATACACGATTCCAAATGCTTGAAAGGAAAAAAACACTTAGTGCAACAGAGAGATCTGCATAACTTCATTTCTGATAATGGACTAGAAAGCTTATATTTATAGGTCTAATTATATGCAACTAAGTAACTCAGTCATTTGTACTCTTACTTTATGACAGGTGTAGCTTTCTGCATTTGCCTTAACTCAGCTGCTGTTCCTTCCACAGCTCAAGTGGTCTCAATTCTTCTGATTTTATTTGAAGTAATGTACTTACACTTAATTTTGTGGATTTTGTTTTCCTGTTTTTCCCACCTCTTAGCAGCCTCATATCCAACACCTGCCATATAGCATATACACAACCTTCACACAAACAGAAAGGCTAGAATACTCTCACTGCAGAGCTTCAAATTATGAGGAAGTCTCAGCGGCAAGAAAACACACTAAAAATAACTGCCCTTTGTGCTTTTATTTTTCAATTCTATCACTTATAGCCCAAAATCTGCCAAGCTGTCAAAGTTACTGGTAGTCCAGTAAGTTACACACAGTAGTTTGAACAAAAGAACTATTACAAATAAGGAAGCACTTCCAGTATGATCATCAAAAGCTTTTAGAATTCCTATTTGACCAATCAGAACTGATGAATAAACAAACATGATGATGAATGAACTGCATTTATTACAGTGGAAAAGTTGCAATAATGTAATTTGTGGACAGGTTATTTTTTCCTATTTTTATGTACAATCAAGCTTTTAAAATAATTTTGCAATAATATAGGGACCTGAAATTATAAAACACTATAATCTTAAATTATTATTACTTTAAAGTATTTCTATATGGCATACCAAGTACACTTTAAAATATATTTTAGAAAGGCTAAAGGACAAAAATGCTGACAAATGTCTGAATTTTCTATATTAACTTAAACACCACAGCAAAAATAAAACTCGGGAAATTTTCTATTTTCCTGTATATCTATAAGAGAATAATGCTTTAAACAGTAGGACACAGGAGCTGCCCTAATATATCGGGATGAAAGTCACAAAATATAGAAAGATAGTATTTCATATGAATATGCAATCATTCACTTTCTTTTTAATTTTTGAGCAAACCCTATAGGTGGTGCTCTAACACCATGATAATTTGGAACACAGCTCCTGTGTTAGTGATCTTTCAATACTTAACATTTGTTCAGGCAATAAATGTAAGGACTTGAAAGAAAAGCTTGTTATTCAGTTTTTAAAGTAAAATAGCAGTTTTAACAAAACCCAAACACATACAGAACAAAAACATGCAAAAAAGTAGAAGAATGCCTAAGACACTTTATACCAAGCTTGCAAATGCTGGCAACAATTCCACATACTACTTGGTTACTACTGAAATAGTCCCCAGCTTCAAAAAAGTTGCCTAGATGTAAAGTTTACACTACAACATACACCTGCTATCAGTATTTCCAAACTGACAGACAAAATTTTGTCACTGAGAACCTCTAAAGAAGCTATTAAGTTTACCTGACAAAGGAAACTTTGCACTAAAATACATAAAACCCAATCCATTCATCATGGGTTCATTCAGTTTTACAGAGTTCACCTCCAAAAATGTTAACATACTAAAGCCCACAGCAATACAAAGAGTAATGTATTTGCACACAAGTATGAATGGAAGAAATTCCACATGAAAATCCTGTATAACCAAGGCAGTGCTTTCAGAGCACATGAAAGCTTCCAGTTTTACTCAAACTCAGGATTTTTTATCCTTTGCAGAACCAATTTTATCCCTGTAATTTCTACATTCTTTTATTAAGATATCTTTTCTCAGTTTCCAGTAAAGTTCACACTACAGAGCTGAGAGCAAAAAATGATCACTTGCAACAGCAATATGAGGAGAAAAGCAGACTATGGAGGGCACAAGGAAGCAAGAATGAGCACAGGCACAGTAATACAGGTTGAACAAAACTGTACAAGTGCTGTAGAAGAGAAAACACTGAAGAAAGTATTCATGTGACAAAGTGGAGGTTCAAAAAAAAGGGAATGAACTTGAAAAGCGAATTACAGCTTTCTTAACTTTTAGTTGGCTAGACAAGCTAAACGCACTTCCATTTTTGATATATATTCATGCACTAAAAATCTCTTCCTTATAACTCAGGAAAAAACAGAAATCTCCCGTTTGCTTAAAAAAAGCAAGATATACGTATAAAGATCAAGATCAATTGTGCAGAAGCTGTACTTCAGAAGTGCTGTCTTTTTGAGAGAGAATAATTTCTCAGAGATTTTCAAAATCATGGATAACCTTTTGAAATAGAACAGCTTTAAAGGGAATATACTTTATAATAATGACAATAGCAAGCCTTTAAAATCAGTTGCTCTCTGCCTAACTAGGATGTTTCTCCTACACCTTTATAGCCTATAATGTAACATATTTTATTCACGTATTTGTAAACACGCAGAATGTAAGCAACATCACGAAAGATATGGGATAAAAAAAAATCCAACTGGCAGCATGTAAAACAGAAATGCATCAATAGAGGCAAACATCCTTACTTTAAGTTGAGGAAAATTTGGACTTTTAATCTCAACTGCTAGCAGCCCTATAAGCATTTGTCATACAGGTCAGTTGTGTCTAGGACAACTTAAAATTACAAGAAAACCAATTAGGTTTAGAACAATATATTTAAAGCATTAAAAATACGTAAGAGAAGAGCAAAATGAAAATTAGATGAGTCAGGATAAAAGGAAATGAGTCTGCAACCAAGGCAGATGCAGTAAAGAAATTGAGAAGGTTGCTTTGTAGAGAAGCAAAGACACCCAGTGATACATCGTCAGGATGTTCTCAAATCTCATGCTGGTGGCCGTAGTATTTGGAGGGGGGAACAAATTCCTCTTGCACAACCATTTCTATGTGAATATTGTGTCTGCTTACATTCCCTTCACTGCTCTTGTATTCTTTGGCACAATTCTGCTCATTCATCATCCACATGTTTCAAACTCTTTCATAACCTTTATTCTATTAAAAATCTATTTGCAATTCTGTTTGTTACACTGATATAACTGATCAGTAAATTGCAATACTGCAATTAGGACTGAGGATGTTTCATACATTACAGTGTAAAATATAGGTCAAAAGAGCTTGCACATAATTTTCTGTTGTATATGGATTTTCCTGTTTTTCTAAAAAATAGACACAACACTTTTTCTTATTTCTTTCTTCCTGAAATTTGTTACAATCCCACATTACAGAATATTATCATAAACTACATCATGTTGACCAGTAGAAAGCCAATTAAAGGTTTACTGTTCCAAATTCAACTAGCAAGTTATAACAATAAAATAATTAAGAAACCTATGCAAAAATTCTGTAGCAAGATCTAGAGAAGTAAAGTACCTGTAAGAGTGTACAACATGTCAAGGAAAAAAGTCACTTCAGAAAAGCAGGGAGAGGGAGATTAGGGATTTATCTTCACAGTAATGCCAGGAGATTAGTTGAAAAGATAAAAGAATTAGCTTTCAATGTGAACCACAGGATGATAAGGTATGCATTATATTGGACATGGTAAGGACATGAATGCAGCTGGATAAATGATCTGAAGGTGTTTAAAACAGCTTAGAGTAAAAAGAGAATAATGTTGTGATAAAGTCTAAACCGTGAACAGGGAGGATAATTATTGCATTGTAACTCTCAGGAGCCTCTGAAAGTCTTATGTGGAGAACTACAGGGGAAGAAGGCACAGGAATCTTTGCCCCCAGGCCAAGCCAAAAGGCTTTAATTTAAAATGCCCTTTGCTCTGCAGTACAGAGACATATTCAGTAAAAAATCATTATATATATATATAACAGTGCTGCAGTTCTTTAAAAGGCACAGTGAGGGGTTGAGGAGATGGGGAATTGGTTTTGCAATTTTGACAATTATGGCTCAACATACCTCGAAGACAGACCTGAAAATATTCCTCAACTCTTCAGATTTTAAAGGCATAAACACTTGTTCTGTAGTGATAGCTTATGTGCAAAGAGACAACATTCCACCAACTGTTGCTGGCAGAAAAAGCATGCTCATATATTAGAGGGGTACCTGAAACTTGGCAATATAATATACAGCAGAAGCATAAATACCAAAGGCCACAGAGGTCTGTGCTATTAAAACATAATTTAGTAAGGTAGGCTGTGTAGTCTTACAGCAGCAGCATGACAGGAAATCCACCGTCAAGACAAAAATTTCATCTTAAATCCCACCTCTGTACAACTCTCCAAGAAAATGCTTGCTTGGTTTCAGCACCAAGTCAAAGTTGGATTTAGAAAGATTAAAGGCAAGATGTCTTTGGTTCTATTTTACAGGAACACTGCTTAAAATTGTTCTGCTAAATATAAAGCTGCCCAGGTATGCTTCATGAAATATATAACCTGCAAGTTTGAAAATATTTCCCGGAGACCCAATTTATTTAAAAGGTACTAAAAAAATAATTTAATTTATCACCATCTTGGGCTATGCACTTAAAATTTAAGATGTACATACAAAGAGCAGTAAGGAAAATGCTACTGGGTCAGTCTATATGCTTTCTTCAGGTTGTCCTTAACAGATCACTCCTTCCCCATTACCTTGAAAATCCCCAGTGAAAAACTTGCACTTCGTATTAAAAAAGAAACTTAGGAGTATAGATTTATTTTTTCCCATCTGGAAAGCTACTTAAAAACACAAGAGTATCAGAGATACCTTTTTTGTTTGTTTTGTTGTTTTTATTATTTTTTATTTCTGGATGGATATGGATCTTTCTTGTCAGTATTTAAAGTTCTATCTACCAGCTGCTGTTATCTTGCGTACAAAGTACGTTGTGTTCTGCTCTTCTTGGCACTGACTGCTCAAGCATGCTGGCCAAAGTACTAAAAGCAGAGTCAAAAATTCCATCTACCTCTTGCCCAGCAGATGCTTGTCTGCCTGTATTGTGTCCTGTGACACAACCCTTGCAGTAAACAAAGGCATAAGGGGTTGTTAAGACATACCCTGAAAGCTGCATAGAGAGATTTTAGTTTGACTTAGTGTCTCTCATCCATTCCAATTCCAGCAATAATTGCTCCAAGATGGGCAAGTAGCTATGTTGATATTTATTATTTACAGTGTGCCATAAATGCAGCACATGTGATACTTGGTGCAACAGTACAGTTACAAATCAACAGCATTCTTCATGATGCAGCACAGGAATGGGTAAGAAAGATCTTCTATAAATAGACTTTTAACAGTCTTTGAGTGGTGAACAATAAAAAGGAAATAGAAACCAGTAGGTGCAACAGAGACCGTCCACTGACCGTAAATTTATCCAAAACCTCAACCATACAAGCAGCAACGTAATGTTTAAAGCAATACTGCAAGGATAACTACAGTGAGATGTACAAGCTGTTCTCAAAAAGGACAACTTTGCCTTTCGACTCTTTATTTTAGGTGAAGGGGGTGTGAAAATTAGTTTGAATTCTAGGGATTAGAGGCAGCTTTCCTAAGGAAAAAACCAGGCTTGTATTCTGCTACCTGCTGAGGAGCCTTATCTCCCCATTTGCACAAATTCTGGGTATCTGTATGATAAACCACACCCAGCAGCTGCTGACACTGCACAGCACCTGAAGAACAAAGACTGTACACCTCAATGGCCACACAGTCCCATCACTAACACACAACCGACCCAACTGTGGCTGCTGCCCAAAAGAGGCCTAAAACTGACTTATTGGAAGAGAACCTTTGAGCAGTGTGTGCCATTTTATACCCCATATTCTCCCAGCATCTCATCAGTTTCTGAGTTCTAATTTTTTTTTCTTGTATTAAGGAAACTGTGCAGTCAAGTGTACAGTCGTTTCAGTTAAATCTAATCAGGTGAAACACATAACTCTTGGATTTATGTTATTTGATACTAGCAGTGTCCAAAATTATATTTCAGTAAATTTCATTTCACAAAAACTTTACTGTGGAAAGAAAATCTCAATTCAACTTAAACCAACTTTTCTCTTAGTTCAATGTTTGATGGAAAAATAATTAAGCAGTCCACTTAGAAAGGCATAATCTGTTCATGAGCATGCAGGTATCAGTTTTATCTTATGAGAATTTTTCCATGTTCCAGTTGCTTCATTCCTTATTACATGCTGCAAAAGGCAGTAATAATTTTTATAGCCAAATATCTCTTCATAAGATACCAGGTGGCTTTCAATATTTACTATTTAAGTCATGCATGAAATTTAAACATTACAAAAAATGACTTACCCGTTGACACTCCTGAAATATGCACATTTTCAGAATGTTCTGCAAGAGCACCATTTCCTAAAATTAAACATAATGAATAAGCTAATTTCCAAGATAAAATTTGTAAAAATTCTTCAGATACCTTTTTACAGAACGGAACGAACAAACCTGAAGTTATTTTAATTAATATTAAACATGAAAGGTCCTACATAAGTTTTATCATAAATTAAAGAGAAAAACTAGAGAGAAAGTTACCATACAATAAAAAAACCTCCACCCAAGCATTGTTAGTTTACTAGGAACAACGAGATAGACTAGGAAGTTAAGGAACAAGCAGACACTGACATTATCAGTTTTGAGAAACTTTAAGTATGTTGGATGGTAGACTCTGTATTTTGCATCAAGTGCTATTTTATTTTCAAGAAAGGTCAGTTTCAATGCATCTTCCCCATCTCCTTCTGGAACAAGATTTGTAAGTAAATGCTATGCAAATAAAGACATCCCAGGGACTATACCCATCTATTTCATAAAAATTACAGTCCAGATTTTATCCAGAAAGACGGCTCAGATACAGCAGGGAACCAGCTACCTTTCAGAGTAATTCCCCACCAATGCTCATTAAAACAAAGCAGACTTGCAAAGATGAACAAGATCCATTTGGTCATCAAGAGTGAGAGACCAAAAAAAAATTATCCCCCCAAACCCCATACTACTTTATACTCTCCAAGGTAAAAGAAGTCTGCTAAAGCAAACACATTTGCTGGCAGGTGGCAGTCCTGGTAAATGATGTGACACATCAAATTGTATTTGTGTGTATTTCTCCCCTCCTTTACCCATCATTTTTTCTTTTAACCTTTACAACAAATTTTTAGTAAAATCTTTCAGAAAGAGGACGAAAGAACATCCTTTGATACATAAGCTCCTTTGAACACAGGCAGTGAATCTAAAATGTAAAATACTTCACTAAGCAAATCCTAAAACCACAACTCTTAATCCTTCAGAGTTTTGTAATATTGAAGATTTGCCATGTCACGCAGATTTTCATGCGTGTGATATCAGTTGTTCTACCAGCACTGCAATGTCAGTGTACTATGTCTGGGTAACACGAACCTTAAATATATGAAGAAAACACAAATTCCTTTTATACAAATTTAAAGACTGTTATCATTGTACCAAGAACAGAGTATACCTAAGCGAGCACCTCGGTGCTCCTCTGGTACAGTGATTACACATAACATGTTTCAGAAATTGCTCCCAGGGTTGACACCAGAAAGCCATAATTTTTACCTTCTTAAAGACACAATACAGTTAGAAACCTGATGATCAGAATTTGTAGAAAAATAGCAAGTTTAATTGTTTTTTAAAATTGAATTCCTTGGCTCTTCAAAGTGTCATGTTTCCCAATCCATTTTCAAAGTACTAATTTCATTGCATATATTTACATACCAAGTTGCTTTGTCTCAGTTGTTAAAAAAATTCCATACTGCAACAATTCTCAATGTTCAAAACACTAGAGTATTTTTAAAACAAAAGCTATTTCAAGTACTGTGTTACTGAGCAACTATTTTTCAATTAAATTATTTTCAAAGTAAAATATACATCTAAGTTTAAAAAACCTGTTCTCCAAATAATTTCTCCACTTTGCATATCACTGACATACCAACGGATGCTGCCACTCCAATTTTGTGTGTACAGCAACACTTAGTTCTCAATTTACAAAATAAACATCTTTGCTGGAAAATTATTTTACTTGTAACTAATTCCATGGAAGCACATTTCTGATTGTTTCATTTTCTATTATTTCCATCAGCATAAAGAAAACACCAACACATTTCAAGACCTCTTGTCTAACCTAAAAATAACTTACTGACATTTCATCTTTCAAATACACCCGGCATTACTCACCTTTTCATTTGTAAAAAGGGGCATTAGCAAATACAGCTGTATCTATAGTTGTTATTGAACAATGAAAACAAACATCATGACAAAAAGAAGAAACTCACAAACATCTAGAAATATGAAAAAAACAGAAGTAATTACATTGAAGACAGTCAGTATCTGAGCACTCCATTGATACTCCCAGAATCTGAATTCCTGACAAGCTGCCTGTACACAAAGATCAGTAAAACAAAAACCCCAGAATACTAATGAAATCAGCTCTGACAAAAATACAATAAAACATGAAAAGACTGACATAACACTGGAGTGATTGAAAACAAAGCAAAGTGTATATATATATCAAAGATTGACAAAAACTATAAATCAGTAATAATGAGAAGCATACTAAAATGGAACTTGCATCCAAACCCCATATGTGTTGACTCAGAATTAATGGGTTAAGAAAACTTAAGCCAATACCTAGGGAGAGAACACTTGAATATATTCCATCTAAATATGCTCTACCATCTAACAATTAATCTCTCAAGATAAAGTGATGTCAGATTTATTGTCAAACTAACTTCAGTGATTAGTCAGAAGTGGCACTAATGCATGATGATGAAGCCTAAATTCAGATTCAAGTACTACAGTATCAAAATAAGGTCTTTTTTTTATAAATATAAACTCCCAATATATTAAAGATGAGAAATCTCTCAGATTATTACTTCCTCTTCTGTAGAAAACTGTCATTGAAAAAGAGTGTGTTCAGATGCCATTTAAGTGTTACTAACTGCTGACACCTTCATGAAATTTTTAGGCAATTATCCTTATATGATCTCAACAAACAATCACATAGTTCCATACAAAGTTAGCCTACTAGAAGACCAATATAACAGATAACAGACCAGTAATTTCCATTAAGATATGGGAACATAATTATCTTTGGAATTCCTGCTAGTCTATTTAACACAGTAGAATATGACAATGTAAAATAAAAGTTCTTAGGTCACTGGTAAGTTTTTATATTTCTTTATGTCCTAAAGAAGTATTTACTATTTATTCCCATTCCAGCCTGAAGTTTTATTTTGAAACAGGTGTCACCTAACAAAACCTAGCACTAGGTTTGTCTGTATCAGTTACAGGAGTGGGACAGCACTGGAAGCTACACACCAAGAAGCTTCTGCCTTCTGTGCTGCCTGTCAGAAACCACGATTTTTATTTTTTTTTTAAACCAACATCTTCCATCATTATTTTTTTCCGGTGACTTCTTAAAAGGAATCACTTGTGTAACCAGGGCTATACCCATCTTCTTCATGTCCTTTTATAAACAATTTGTACAAATACAAAACAGAAATGTATGTCAACTTTAGCCCTGCAGCTTAAGATATGGTCAGCAACTGCACATAAGTTAAAAAATTCAAATGGGCAAGGATCAAGATAAAATCAAGCATTTAATATGCTTTTCCTAAACAAAACAAAATAAACTCATAAATAGAACAGAGAATAAATAAATAGAGATTTTTAAACTATTGGTAACCTATTGGTTAAGCAAAAGTATGGAAAGTGCTTTTAATGGCTTTCTACTGAGGCGCATGAGTTTGTTGCCACCATTCATGTAACACCTCTAAAGATTGCTTGACTTCAATACAAAAAACTCACCCAACTGGTTACTACATGAGATGGATTTTTGATACAATGTTTTACAACATGAACAACCTCCAACTTTTAAGGTGCCTTTCAGTCTTCCAACAATTCTAAAACCTCCCAAGTGTTCAAAGGAAGAATGGTTATGTTCAAAGTTGTTCACCCATTCTTACAGATGTATCAAAAAAAATTTATTTTACTTTCACAGCACAAAGTCAGACCTTTTGACCTCCATCACTTTTTTCTGTTCCACTCAAATCCTCTGGGCTGCAATGCCACCTCATCTAAGGAGCAGGCAGAGACAGACAAGTAGTTCCACAGACACTCAAATTAATTCCTTTTGATTCATGTCTCACAGTTGACTGGCCACAGAAGCAAGCAAGATGACACTACGTCTGCCTTCAGATTTTCCAGCAGCTGGAGAATTTCTCCCCTACAAATCCATACGAAACTATGGTAAACATCCCATACCCCACCCAGAAAATCCTGACACTGTCACAGCATCAGTTTCCAATATCCTGGTCCAAGACTCCTATACATAGTCTGGAGAGGTGAACAGAACTACACAAAAGATAAAACCCACAGCCTTGGAAGGTATTTGACTCACTAACTACTTCTGAATTTCATCACAGATAGGAGATAAAAAACAGGCCAGAGGAGTGGGCTGGCAACAAAGAAAATGCAGCAGCAGCAAACACTTCAACTAAAGAGCAAAGGAAAAGAATGCTTTCACAGTTGAAAGCACGACATGTTTGGAAAAATCACCTGCCAACTTCTATATATTTGAAACCCAGATAGTAGCAGTGATGCTGAGTCTCACTGTGGAGGTTTACACAACGCAGCAGCCTTCATTTTAGGATGTTACACTCCTATATCCATCCTTCCCCACAGCCTATGCAGCATAGCTCTCTCAATATCAGATGAGTATCAGACTCAAAGAATTACGTGCATATAACTTCAGAGCATAAAACTAAGCCTATGGTCCTGATATGAGCTACTCCTTTGATTCTTACCCGAATTCATGCATTTACAAAAAGCATACCCAAACAGACCCCCATGCTTACCTCCATCCTCCTATAATTAAGTGTCCCTTAGTCAAAATATTCAGATTAAACAAGACAACCTTCTACTCTCCATATTATATATATATATGAACTTGAAGGCTTCAGACAAGGAACAAGTTTACCTAAATGCTGATATATTTGAGGCAGCAAATAATGACTCTTAAATGAAGCCATTTTGACTTCAAATTGACTAAAATTAGTAATACTAATCTAAAACACTGAAATGATAAATACTGCAAAACCACACGCAAAGATCTGGCACATGCAACTCTGTCCACTGCAACTGTAAAATCAAACCCTATAACTTAAGTCTGAAAGAATATAATGTATCTTGAGACTCAGTTAAATCCAGATTGTGTTTGACAGAAAAATTGATTGTTGAAATGAAAAAATTAAAAGAAAAAAAAATAATGGTAGCAAAGGCTATTTAGGTCACCTTTATTTCTGCTGTTACACTAAGTAGTTACTGTCCACAAAGAAAAATCACACACACACCTATCGCCATTGAAGCTAAATTCTTCTGTATCAAGATTAAGTCTGTGCTATTATCCTCAACAGCCAAATTGCAACCCCCTATAAATAGAACTGTACAAATTGAAGAAGTGCTGTAACTGAAGGACTATGAAGAGAGCTTTTTCTAAACTACCTTGAGTTAAAAGGTACTGTGGTGCACAATGAATGCTACATAAGCAGACTGGACAAGATATTTTTCTTGAACCATAATTATCAGGGGCAAGAGAAGAACAACAGTTCCTGTATATATACATATATATATATTTAAACACCCTTTATCGTGATACATGCTCAACTTGCTTTACTTTAGACAATGTATTTCATGACCAAACATCCTTTCTTCATCCTACTCCCAAAATTCTTTCCCACCTTCTATCTTACAAACCTGCCTCTTGTCACCTGAAGTTACCTTGCATTATTCTTTACCAAGTTTTGCTTCTAACTGACCAAAACAAGGGTACTATATGCTCTCATGAACAAATTGGTGCTGCCTTCCATATCACCTCACTAAAAAGCCACTTAGCGATGGTACTTTGACTACTGAGTTCAAAAATAAAAATAACCTTCTTCATCTACAAATATGGGAGCTGGAAAAATCCATGATGCCTCTGCAATATTGCATCAGGCTTCCTGGAAATGACCCTTTTTGATAGCAGGCTTTGTGAGTCTCAGCCAGTGCCTCACTTCCTGCAAACACCTAAGCACAGCTGTGCACAAACAAGCTTCCATTGAAGATGCCATGTGTCCCAGTGAACCACAGTCAGGCTCCCCTGCCAAGCCTGTGGTAGAAAAGTGCAAAGGCCACTGACTGCCCACCACACCTATGGTTAATCCATGGTTATGATGTTACAGCTCAGAGCAGGGCATGTGGGAGACCAACAGAAAAACAAGTACTACTACTCTTCTTCAGATAAACTAGATGGTCTATAAAGGTTCCTTCCAACACAAACCATTCTATGATTAAAGCATTAGTTCAGTATGGAACCCAAAACACTGTGTTCAATTATTTACTTATGGGCCACCTGCAGTTAATGAACAAAAAAAAAATCAGTTAGGAGCCTTCTCAGTCTTTTGACTCCTCATTTACAACCTCATCTCTTGAACACTTTCTCTATATTTGTTAAACTAATGTGCATTTAGAATAAAATGCATTAGCTGCAGGAATTTAAAGCTGTAACCACAGCCAAGACCTATACATGCATAGGTACATGGCCATATTGCTGCCAAGCTCTCCTGCACTGCAGAAGGATCAGTATTCAGTATACTGAGAGTACCAACTGGAAGAAACACTTTCTGTAATCTCAGATGGACATGGGTGTGCAAAAAGGACTAGACATGTTTTTTCCTCATTTATAACTCAGTCTCTAAAACTATGGTTCCTTCTGTAGTTTCTTTTCTATCTGTGCACCATGTGTTCTCCAACCACTGCTAAATCAAACTACAGAAATTCAAATTTTCCCTTCCTCAGAAGACAGAAGAGCTGCACATACACTTCAAATTACATGAGTGAAGGAACTGAAAGTGAAGCAAACAGTGGAGCAAAATGAAAAAAAAAAAAAAAAAGAGCAGATAGTTTGAAACTTACCCTCCCAGAACAATCAGTGAAATAGGGAGTTATTGCTACAGGGAATACTTCAAATTAAGGTGCAGCAGAGCTCAGAACATGCAGTCCACTGAAGCCAGGCAACCATTTGTAGTATCTCCATATCCAGTAAAAAAGGAAAGCAGCAGTATCATTCTCAAATTTCTACGATACCAGTCCCAGCCTTTACAAGTACCACCATTTTACTATTTTCTGCCTTCTGACAGCTTAGCTTGCAATCACTACATCCCTTCTATGAGAAAGATGCATGGAATAAAGTTAGTTTGTGCACGAGTAAGTATTTGAGTAAGATTCACAAAATACACTAATCTCCTATTTTCCCTGTCTTCACTGTCTTCTTTTACATAATGTAGGTCAAAAACCACTAGTTTTTGTCCTACACCCAACTGCTGGTTACTTCCTTGACAAAGAGCAACATGCAACACATGACAAATGGCAATTGAAAAAGCATCATGGGTAGGGATGATACTGACTTTTAGGCATTAACTGATCAATAATCTCCAGTGTAGCTCCAGAATCTCTGGAAGAACCATTGACAAATTTTGTATTATTTATTTTTAAATCAATAGTTTGGCATTAACTAGTTAAATTCACTTTTTTTCCCCTTATTTCCTTAGGTTTAAGTACTGGAGTCAGCAGAATTTTAGGTGATCATTTGTAAATCAGATGTGAAATGGGCAGCAAGCTGCAAAGTATCCATTATGTAAGGAATGGATTAAACAACCATTTATTTTAATATAAAATTACAGATGCAATACACAGAAACACTGAGCAAAAGCCTTACTGCCATACAGGCATCAATCAGAATTTTCTACTGAAGGCAAGCAGAGCAACAGTGACAGCCTTTATTCCAAATTCCAGTAACAGAACATCTGCTACAAAGAGGATACAGTTAATATATCTAAAATTTCAAACAGTGAAAGCCAATGTTCACATGAAATGAGAGAGTGTTGTATGTGCAAACACTACAATAGCAAAGGTAATTTCTTTAATTGAGAATTAAAACGATTAACAGATGAAACTATACTGAAACAGTAGCTTATTTAAATGTTTAACAATACAAAAGCTAGAAATAACCACATAAAATTTCACTGTAAAAGCAGATAAAGCACAGAATTTATTTACAATACTCAACGCTGTTATTTTATGTGGCAACATTTTTATTTTAGACCAACTGTGATGTAACTTTATTTAGTAAACCAAGACAAAAACTAATAATTCTGCAATGGAATAATTTTATGTAGGATTTAGATTTTTTTTTAACCTTTTACAACAACCAGTATCTACCATTTTGTGCTTAGACAACTATTCTTGCGTATAAAATAATGGGTATGGTGCTGCTGAAAGTCTGCACAGTATACTCAGAACTCGTCTAACACTGTTTCCTTGTAATCATGCTCTCACACTGTCCTTTCCTTGTCTCAGAGGGACTTTGTGTACAACATGTAGGTTCATGACAGTTTTTCAAAACAGGTCTTTATTCATTTCTTGGTGAATAAAATAGTCATGAAGCTTCCAATTCCACATTTGCTCTAAAAAGCCTAAACTCAGAAGTTAATCAGTATTTGGGTGATCAGAGGGCTGGAGCACCTCTCCTCTGAGGAAAGGCTGAGCACTGTGGTTATTCAGCGGTGGTTTCAGTGCCTGAAGGGGCCCTACAGGAGAGCTGGAGAAGGCCTCTAGTGACAGGACAAGGGATAATGACTGCACTGAAAGACAGCAGGTTTAGTTTGGATACCAGGAGGAAATGCTTTACTGTGAGGCTGGTGAGGAACAGAAAAGTTTTCTCCCTGCAGAAATGCCCCACCCCAGAAGTGTTCAGGGTCATGTTTGATGAGGCTCAGAGCAACCTGGTCTAGTGGAAGGCCTCCTGCCTATAGCAGGTGAAGGAGAGGGTCCTTTAATAGCATAGGCCATTCTATGATGATATGATTTTATAACCTTGTAACACTGAATTAAAAATCTCCAAAGACAAATATCCTAGCACTTTTCTGTTTCTTAGCACTGCAATTACCTCCACTCCTAAAAAAAGTCAGCATTCTTTCTTCAAAAAATGACTATTACAACCCATACTCTAAAAATCTAAGTTCACTACATCCGTGAATGCTTTGAATTTATAAATTACTAATATATTAGCTTCTCTACCAAAACATAATATATGCTTTATTTTCGATAGTTTTATGGTATGAACTTGGGATTTGTCTACATTAGTATTTTATTTCAGGTAAGGGGCATGTTTCTGAATCTCCTGATTTGCTCCACTTCCTGTGCTTTTGTGCAAATTACACTGGGGCCTTGGAACCAGCAAACTGGGTTTCTTTTAGAGAATATGCTCCTACTTGTAATGGGTACTGAGTTTTCCGGGCCACACTAGACCTAGTCCAAGAAAAACTCTTTAGAAACACACATAGCACAAACTTATGTCTTCAGCATAACTTGTTTTGCTCCACAAATCCCCTCTTGCCAGGCTGTGGGATGTACCAACACACAACCCAAGCATGTCCTCTGCACACTACAGCTCCAGTGCTGCCAGGAAGGCTCCACCTCAATTTCAGGAATAAGCTCAGCCTCCACAGCCATTCAGTGTAAGCCACACTAGTTCTCATTCTGGATTCATTAGGCACTGCATATATTATTCATTAATATTACATCAATTGTGAATGCCATTGCAACACACATAAGAAAATGTTTAAAATTCCCTATCATCTGAGATGTTAGCATAATACAAATTTGGCATAGATGCTGCCAGTCAGATGATGCTGGAATCTTAAAACAGAGCACACAGCAGCATCCAGGACACATCAAGCAAACATTTGGAAGGTGCAGCAGTCTACAAATGATTCACATTCCTGAGCTGTGTGGCTTCCCACTTTCCACTCTTCCTTGTATTTTGAGTCCACTATCATTAAAATTAAAAAAATTAAAGTAGCAGCTAAACTGATTTGATTTAAGGATTTTTGTGTGAAAGTTTCAGAACAAAAAAAAAAGAAAAAACAACAATTAAAGCTTCTCAGTTGCTGTTTTAAAAGACAGGGACTGAAAAGAACCTGACATTATTTTTTATTCTCAGTCAAAAATTCCACGAACTATTTATAGACAGCTCTAATATACTTGGCAGCAAGCAGTGGAAATTGGAAATCTACAGAGACACTGGCTCAGCTTCAACAAGATTCCTGATTTTAAGCACATAAGTAGTTCTATTCATGTCACATCCTACAATTCTGCCCAGCCAGGTATAAAGGAGGTTACCTGAATGACCACTGCCTGAAGGTTGTACATGTTCTCACGTGGTAATCTCATGCGACATTTCGCATGAGACCGAGAGCAGGAAAAAAAAACCATACTACTAAACCAATATTAAACAATTCAAACAGTGAATTCAGTCACCTAAACTACAGCTAAATCTCAACTTGACAAAAAAAAAATATCAGGAGATCAGAGGAATCAAGAGGCAAAGGGAGTAGATCCAAAACTACAGGGGAAGCAAGAGAGACTATACTGCCTACCCATCCTTAAATGAGCTGTGTCCTTTATGACACTTAGAAGCCAATTCTTAACTGATTAGACCCTATACTTAATTTGAAACTAACATCTGGCCCTCCTATTTGGAAACTTCCGCTGCTGTATCACTTAAACTAGAAAAACCCTAAGTTTCTAGCTATTTCAAACAGCTATGTTTAAAGTACTAAAACTCTGTTATTTTACAAAAGAATGGCTCAGCCCATTTGTACATGTTTGACTGCAGTAACTATCCTTTTCTGAAACCCCATTTCAGAGTCTTAAACTACATCACATTTGAGAAGTGCCAGACTAGGGGAAAATTTTGATGTGTGGGCTGCACAGTGCTTATACAGTAGAGGGAAGAGCATTGTAAATTTGATTCATACTCTTCACATGCTTTGTACTTTTACCTACTGGTTTCTTTAAATCACTCCTGCAGTAAAAAGTATTGGTTTTGTTTTTTCATCACGCTAAATTATTTCTCATCTTAATTCTTTGTAAGTACAGGAACAAATACTAGCACACAACAACTTATATAGAGCTGGTGTACTGTATTTCAAAAAACAAAAATCAAAACCCCAAAACACCTACAAACAAACAAGATTTCACTACTCTGTCACAAGTTAGATGGTAACAGCAGGACTTCATCAGGTCATATGTTCTTAAAATATAATACTGCTGGTTCTCCTCTTTTCCTCTCATGACTTGGGCCCATGCCATTCTGAAAAAGTGCTAACAGAAGAAATTAAATCATTACTCATAAATAATAACTGCAACCATCAAAAACCCATGAATCTCTACCAGGAACCCATAAAGCATCCAAGCTTCTGGTTCAGATTACAGTATGACTCAGATTTTCAACTGATTTTTTTTCCAAAAAACACTGAAATAGTGTAGGAGTACTTGATATCGGAGGGTGGGGGAGAATCACGAGGGTTTTTGGAAAGAAGCAAAACATTGTTCTACTGCTGCACCTTTATTAGTGAGCCTACATCTCATGTGCCCAAAAAAAAAAAAAAAAAAAAAAGGCCAAAGATACGTCCAGAGAATAACGGTTTCAAAATTCAGAAAGCTCACTGGATTAATAAAGTTACAACATCTATTTATTTCAAGTCTTTATTCAGCAGAAGGGCCATGATGTCACAATCCAGACAGAGATCAAGGAGGAAATTTCATGGTTCTGACTGAAGCAAAAATAGGGGATTGAGAAATCAAACCGCAGTTTCCAGATCTGCTATATTCTTTTTGGAACATTGGCCTGAGTAAACCAGGGAATACTGGAGTCAGTGGTGTAGTGCTGCTGAGCTTCACTCAACTCCACCTTTATGACAGTAACAATAAATTAGAATTAACTGCAATACATCCCAGCTGCATTCACTGTAGTGACACAAGTGACTTGAAAGCAAGCAGGTTACTGGGAAAGGCAGTAAAGCAACAGTATATTTACAACACATTTTGCACATATATCAAATATAAAAATCATAAAAACACTGCATGTTTACTGCATCTAGGAAAAATATCCTCATTTGAAAGATAAAACTGTGTTTTCTTTCCTTCTTGCTACTTATTACTAGAAATAAAACTTTGATTTTGACAACTTTTTTATACTCTTTCAGGTGTTTTGTTTTCTTTTTGATAGAATTAAAAAGCATTGTAGAGTTCCCAAGAAAACTTGTTCTCTTTAATGTATGAAAACAGTTCACAGAGCTACAGACCTTGCAAAGACTTGTGCAGACCTGTTTATGCAAAATCTGGTAAGTGGAGTTTTTAGACCCCACACACCTACTCACACTGAAACTGAACCTAAACCAAACGTCATGCTGTCTGCCCAGCTACCTTCCCATAACACAAGATAGTCTTGGTCCCTTGTTAATGCTTCACTGAACTAATTAAAGTGGAGAAGTTACCTTGCCTAGTGTAACCCTGCACCCATTCACAAGGATTGCAACAACACAGTGAAATGCACAGCCAAAGGGGGAAAGAGCTCCTAAGGCAATGCACTTTTTTTGCCTGTCCCTTCAACATCTGTGAAACAATGCTTTTTGTTAATCTCAGGCAAACAACCTTGTGCAAAATTAATTTAATTATTTATTACACGCTATCTGATCTACTCTAGTTACAGCAGACATAAGTGGAGGTGTCACCAAGTTTCAAGGCAACCACAACATGTAGGTGCTTCTCTTCTTGCTACTGAAAAGACATTGAACTGACACATTAGTTCTTACTCTAATGTCAGCGGGAAAATTTCAACTGCTATGATAGCAAAGGCTATTAATTAGCTACACTAACTTTACAGAATTGTCTAAACAATGCTATTTATTAAATATCCTCAGAACTTAGAAAGAATAAGAGATGAAGTTGTTATAACTTGCTGGTCGTAACATGCTGCATTCCTCAAAATGTACTGTGAATCACAACAAGTCAAAAAAGACAAGACATGAATAGAAGATAGATGAAAGACATGAAAATTATTTTACCCAGATTAGTAACTTCTTTAAATAAGAATCAGATCTTGAAATTGCTAAAGCATATTCCTAATGTCTGCAGATAGACTTGCATGGGTACACTCAGCACCCATGAAAGAATTCTATGCATAGCAGCCTTGATATTTTTAGACTCTTTTCTTCAAATAGACTTGATTCATCAAAGCAAACGAATGATAAGGGAAATAGCCAATAAAGTTTATAATTTGGTAAAAATTATTTTGTCTCCAGTGTTTTATGCAAAATCTATATTCTTCTTTGAGAAAACTGAACTACAGCTACTGCATTGATTCAGGTCATTGATTCCAAACAGGAAACTGCAGAGAGCCTCATGGATATTTCAATAAAGTCCAGAAGCCGTCTATACGTATTTATACAATTTTAAAACCAATAGGCAAATAGGTGCATATTGCTAAGACCCAAATTCTCTCTGCTCTTTGAAGAGATCTTCTCCTTTTTTTCCTCCTTCCCTTCCATGTTTTCTGCATGAATCCTGTGATTCTTGTCCTGCAAGAATAATGCTGGTGCTGTACCTCACACATTAGCATGAGTACACCTGTTTTATTTCAAACATCATAGAGTACATTAGAAAAAAATTTTCAAAATAAATTTGTGATAGTTTGGAGTCTTCTTTATTTGGTTCATGATACAGTAACATAATACTGCATGGCAATTTTTCCTGTAACAGTACAAATAAGTTTTTCTCATTATTATAGCTTTATTGTGTCAGGAACTGTAGAAACAAGAAAAACAACTCTTGTTCCACAGAACTCATTCTTTTGTAGAAACTGGGTATGATACATTTTTATCAGATAAAGGACAATAATAACAACATGCAATACGTAAAACAACTGGAAATCTCAGCCCATCACGTTCCAAAACATAATCAAATGGCAGGGCTTTACAGCAAGCAGAGACAGGTGAGGTTGAATAAAGCACATATGATGACTTTGTGTTTCCTATGGACAGAACTACAGAGGTGGTGGGAAGCACAAAGGAAACAATGGTTAGGCTTGAGTAACGTTCTTAAGTGATAAAGCTACCAGTACTAAAGAAACACAGCAGAACAACAGGAGAGTAAAACCAAGTGAAACAGAACTCTGACATACAGCTATCCTGTGCTAACAACTATCTCCTCATTGTGCTTCATCTTCCCTCTCCCCCCCAAGTAACTGAGAAGAAAAGTACAAAATTCTAAGCACCACAAGGAAAGGCTTGTCCCTTTCATGAAACATTTGGAAAGCCTGAATCACACTGATTGTCCTGGAGGTAGTAACAGAGACGAGAGAGATTATGTGAAAACACTTTTAATACAGTAATTGCAAGATAAGTTAACATTACCACCTTTATAGGCACTGGAAACAAGTGCACTTCTGACAGCCAGAATACTATTTCTCCTATTGCACAGGACTGCAGGGTACTACAGCCTCTTGCCATGGGGATTCCTAGTAGTTAAAAAAGATAAACACAATCTTTTATTATCAGGGACTACAAACGTGAGTGTTGGATAGTACTCTGACTCCACAACTGCAAAATAAAGAAAAATAAAATCCTTTCTGTGGAGCTACATAAGCATTTGACTAGACAGACCGTTTAGGCAGCTGCAGTTCAGCAGAGTAGAGCACAACCTCAAGACAGCCATAGTATATGTAGCGTTGGTCAAAGAGAACACAATGGAGTCTGTTTCAAAACACTTAAGTATGTCATTTCCCACTATCAAATTACGTCCCTGGGACTCACAAATAACCCCTGAAAAACTTTAAATGTGTTAAAGTAGACACAAAAGTAATTTGCTATATGGATTCTGGTTTTGGCTTTTTACACAGCAAGTATTTGTCACAGAAACTAAAGGATCACAATTACAGATGCCATAGTTTACAAATGAAGGCTTGTTTGCATGACCCTAAATGCACTTTCTGTGCCTACTCTCAGTAGTTGGAAAGAAAAAGTATTATATTTTATGGGTCACAAAACCCCAAATTTTATTATGTTATAGTAGCTCTAAGCATTCAGGAATCTTTCGTTCTTTTATGTAATATGAAATTTGAACTACATCCAGATTTCCTTCTTAAATATGCACAGATATTTCTGTCTGTCTGTCAACCACATCCATGCAGTCCTGGGCAGCAGAATCATAATTTCTATCAAAGTGATTTGCAAGGAATTGGAAATACCTATAAAATTCATGATACATGTTTCTCTCAGGGTCAAATTAACTCAAACCTGGTGGTACATTGCACTCTGAATCATCATGTTTTAGGTGTAATTTCACTGCACTTCAAAAGAGCAAAGAGGTTTTCAGGAAGTTAGGTAGCTGAAATATGCACATTTAGAGGTGTGAATTGGCCCACTCCCCCTCAATGCTACCAACTGAATGAAAAAGCCTATGGAGATGAATGACAAAGAAATAAGCTTCCTCCTTTCACTGAAACACAGCCATACTTGGAACCATACCATCTCCCTCAACACAGCCAGCATGAGGCTACCCATTTCTAATACTCCTGTTCTCAGGCTCACCCACATGCCCGTCCCACCAGCAGAACAAGGAAAGGAGTTCAGAGAAACTTGCATCCTGAGGATGTGCACTGAGAAAACCGAAGAGCATCACACTGCAGTGCTCTGAAAAACCTTACCAAACCATCAGTTCCCCAGGGAGGGAAAAGCAGGCAGCCACGAGTAAACGTACACACAGACACACAGAGGCATTTGCTCTAGGACAGACTTCCAATGACAAAAGCACAAACAGGAAGAGAGGTTTAAACATAGTAGGAGGAATGAACACCTTGGAGAAGAGAATGCCATCTAACAGGTATTTCCAAAACCCTTATCACCATATACCCTTACATTAAAATTTATAATTACCTTCCAACATGCTATCCCTACACCTAGTACACATAATCTCTTTGACACAAGCTCTTCTGATCTGTGCTTTTCTTGATCAAAAAAACACTCTCACTACTTGTGTAAACAAGTCATTAAAACTTCCTAAGGATATTTTTAAACAACTTTTTCTTTCTGCAACCCAGCTTCTTAAAAAAACTTATTAAAATATATGGGCTAATACATTAAAAAATTACTCTCTCTGTGGAAAACCCTGACAAGAATAATTCTGATTAACACCAGATGACTGAAGGTCAAGTTACATCCAGTTCACAACCTCAGCCTCCAAAAGCCACTTCAGTTGTTTAATTTGAGCATATTCACTGTTACCCAACAATGCAACTATCAATTCAAGCTTCACTTCCTGTGGAACACTCAGTTGTGCACATCTGCACCCTCCCCACAACTTCCAAACACTTTGGACTATTTTACATTTCGCAAAACAGTAACAGCATTAAAAATCCAGTCAATAAAAATTTAAAGAAAAAACCCTTACATTTATATATGTATTCCAACATAGAGGTTTCATTGTCGATTTGTTACTAAGTATAACTAAGTGTAACAGATTGTAACACAGAATACCATAACCCATGATAAAGAATATTCTACCTCTGCTTCCAAGAAAATGTATCTGGTCTGAAGGAGTTCTTTTAGTGGCACCAGCAGATCATCACTAAACCTCTTACAGCAGGGCATCCCTTTACTTAAACACAGCTGAATATATAACAGACTGTTTCTAATGAGCAGATGAGAGGAAACCAGTTGGTAGCAACATCTGTAAAACCAGACAAGGATAGGAGCTGGAGTTTTAAATAAAGTAGAACAGATACTGCTCTGAAAGTAGCCTATTTCCAGTTCCACAACAAAAACTCGGCAACTGAGTATTTCCCAGAAGGATGCTGTTGGCATTTAAATAATTTAGGACGACTCTTCATTCTCTATCTTCCCTCTGAGGGTGAGACTAATCTGCCTACACTGAGAATTGAGACTTCTCTGAAGACAAATTCAGATCATTAAGTCACGCCCCTGTTGCCTCACATTCCTTTAATAAGCCTGTATTTTCCCACACTGACTCTGCTTTAAATTACATCAATCCAAGACTCCCCACTTCACTCACACAGAATCAGTGTCAGATCAGAAATGTGGAGTAACAAACTCTATGCATGCAAAACCATGAAACAGTTAATTATTTTCTGTGCTTCAGCTTCTACCTTGTTCAATATACTTAACAGGAATACTGTCAGTATTAGCCTACCTCAATAATTAAACCTCAGATAATAAAGAGCTTTTAGGAGACTATGCAAAGAATATATTAAAACAAAAATATTTATTGAAGGTTTGCTACCAACCATGTCACATCTTGGAGCTCAATAAATTCAGAAGCAAGTCAGGTTTATAGCATGCTTTTGGAGTAAGCCTATTTTTAAGAAGAAAGCCTAGTACCAGCAAGTCACCATTAGGTACATACATGGTCTTTTATAAAGAGAGACAGACAACTAGGGAAAGAAACAACAGCCATTTGTTGGGACACTCAGATTCAACCTGTGTATGATTGAAAAAAAAATGATTTTTTGAAGAAAGGGATGAAGAATGTTTTGGAAAAAGAGCTAAGTGAAAAAATACATTACTTTCTTATGTTAATACCATTTACCAAACTTGATAGGCAGTTGTATTCTTTTGGGTGTAGCTTCTTTTCAATGCCCATGAAAAGCATTGTTACCCTTTTGCATTGATGAAAGCAGATTACATCCCTTACAATTCCTTACTGGTAACTTTGCCTAATGAATAATAATAGTTTAAGGGCATAATAATAATAGCTTAAGTCACAGTTTAAGGGCATTGACTTTGCTGTGTGTTGGCTCTTTGAGAAACGAAAAGGGTATCTCTAGAAGAGGTTCAGTTCTGGAAAAGAAATATAAAGGAAGCCTGGAATATTTCATTGTACCAGAGTTTTCCATTCCTCATCTGCTATCAATGGTAGATACCTACACAACTTTCTAAAATCAGGGAGAATTTTCAAGTTGATAGAGATTACAAAACTGAAGAGCAAGACTTATTTGTGATAAACCAGATATTGTGAAGACAGCATACCTGCAAATTCTTACACTGTCTATACTTCACACTGATTGTTATCCATTTGACTGTTTACTTGCTTTTCCTTTCTAGATCATCTGCAGAAGTACTCAGAGGCTCAGTAATGACATTACATGGCAACTTTTAGATGGAATCTGCCATTATCAGTTAGGGCACCAAGACAACGTGATTTCTCAAGACATCTGTGCATGTACGTGAAGTATTTTAGCTGCTTCAGTCCCCAGAAGGGAACTGGTTAGGCTTGCTGTGGCTAAAGGCAACCACAGAGATGGCATTACTGTCGGTCTTTGTCCTCACCGCTGTATAGGTGCCACAAATGAGTGTTCTGGGTTTTTTTAAATCACGGATCATGATACAACAGGTGATACTTTATTCTGCTTCTAAAAGGTTCTAAGGCTCCAACAGCTATAGCTTTCCTTTTTAGGAAATGTAGCTGGAAAAGAGGTAAATTAGGCTCCAATGCATTAATTCAGCTGTAAAATAAAGGGTAAAAAAATACTTTCATTTTACATACGTTTCACTCTATTAAAAGCCAACCTGATAACAAAATTCAGCACTTGCTCCTACAGCCTTTTTAAAGGGAGGCACTGAATTTTAAAATAGCAAAAAATGTGACACAGCATGGTGACAAGTACAAGATCAATGTCAGACATAATGCCTACATATTCAAATTCCTATTTATCTGCCTTTATATAATGAAGTATATTGCTAATTTAAGTACATATCCTTCCTGCTTAAGAGCAGATTTCCAGATATAGGGAGAAAAGTGTTCCCAGGACAATGGAACCCCATAAAGTGCAAACCAAACTCTGATTACCTGTCTAAATAAATTAAAATATCATCCAGACACTTCAAAAAAAATCAAAGTACAATGTTTTTCAGTACAGGCATGAAGGAGTTGCTTAGTAAGAATCTAACACCATGATCCTTATGTTCATAGCAGTAATTTATACACCACATTCAACAATTTAAGTTTAAAGCTAGTTCAGACCCCTTTCCCATAACAGTAACTTGTCTCCCTCAAAGATTTTTTTTTTGGATGTGATCATTTTAGTTGAGCAACACACAAGCCTGAGAAACTGCATGTTTATTTCAAATTAGGTGCTTTGAGTACTTCACTGGCTCCCAAATGTGCAGTAGGGTCAGTAAAACCTCAGATTAAAAATTTAAATTCAGCTTTATTTTAATCATCAATCATTTCTGAAAGCTTTTGCATTTTATACTGAATTCCTTAATGACCAACACTTTAAACTGCTATTTCAGACTTCAGATCCACCTCCTTTGTAAAGCTACAAAATAGAGATGGTTTCAGAAAACTGGTGAAAGAAAGTCAAATGCAGACCTATTCACTTAATCCTCACATACATATTCCTGGCTTCCATGCTTTTACTTAATGTTTTAAGACTGATGTACAGCTGAATATTTCAAGATATTTATTTTAAAAAATCACTATCAAGCACTAATAAATCATTCTGTTAGTTAGGAGTGTGGGATGTCTCTCAACCCCCCAGCCATGACCTTAACTTTACTCTCTGGGCAGATCTGACTTGAAGGATGTCATCACTGTGTAGGACAGTTGCACTGCTGCTCCTCCTAATCTGCACAGCTAGAAAACAGGATCTCTTACTCCAGGAAAACTCCTCATGGACCCTAAAAGCACCTGTATTAGGTTTGCATGGCTAGGTTTTGGTAGCAGAGAGATTACAGGAGTGGGTTTCTGAAGAAGCTGCTGGAAGCTTCCACCGTGTCCAGTAGAGCCAATGCCAGCCAGCTCCAAGACAGATGTGCTGCTGGCCAAGGCTGAGCCCATCAGAAATGGTGGTAAAACCTCTGGGATAACTTATTCAAAAAGGAAAAAAAAGTTATTGTGCAGATGTAACTGCGGTCAGAGAAGAGAAGAGTGAGAATATGTGAAAGGAACAACTCTGAAGACACCAAGGACAGTGGAGAAGGAGTAGGTGCTCCAGGCACTGGAGCTGGGATTCCCCTGCAGCCCATGGTGCAGCCATCCCATGGTGAGGCAGCTGTGCCCCTGCAGCCCATGGACGACCACAGGGATGTAGAGACCCACCTGCACCTGTGGAGGAGATCCACACTGGAGCAGGTGGATGTTGAGAGGAGGCTCTGACACCATTGGAGGCCCATGGCTGGAGCAGGCTCCTGGCAGGGATCTGCAACCCCATGGAGAGAGAAGCTTACACTGGAGGTTTCCTGCTAGGACTTGTGACCCTGTGGGGAATCCAGGCTGGAGCAGGCTACTCTTTAAGGACTGCACTCCAAGGAAGAATGGCCCATGATGCAGCAGTTCACAGGGAACTCCTACTGGAGAAGTTCATGGAGAACTGTTTCTCATGCAAAGGACCTCACACTGGAGCAGAGGAAGGACTCCTCTCCCTGAGCAGCAGCAGGGATGAGATAGAGCTGAGAAAGAGGAAAGGGTGCGGAATGGTGTTTTAAGGTCTGTTTTTACTTCTCATTTTCCTGCTCTGAATTTGTGAAATTCAGCTAGTATCTCTAACTTGAGTCTGTTTGGTCTATGACAGTATCTGGTGAGTGATCTCCCTCAAGGACCTTATCTCAACCCATTAACCCTTTGTTATACATTCTCTACCCTGTCCAGTTGCAGAAGGGAGTTAAAAGAGTAGCTTTGGTGGGTGCCTGGTGTTCAGGGTCAGCCCACTACAGCACCACAAACAAGTTTTACAATTCCACTTGACAGTGGGGAAAGTAGACTGTGCTCCTCACTAAGGCAAGAGGATAAAGGTATAGTTCTTTCCCCCAAGAAAATGTACTCATCTACAGTGTAAAGGCACAAGTGTACTGTCCCACATTTCCACAATGGATGAAGAAAACCAGAAAGTTTATTGTGGACCTAAAAAGAGGTTAGTAACATTACCACTCAGCTGTGGCACATTGGACTGTCATTTGCATGAGAACTGTGATACCCCTGAGGTTTTGTTACAGTGTGCATAGATGACAGACACAACAGATAATTTAAAATCTGGAACTGAAGTGAGACAAACTAGACAACACCTAGGCAACAGGCACTGGAAACAGCATTAGCTGGATCAGCAACAACAGGGAGGTAGGTCATTAGTAACTAGACTCTATAAACATGCAGCTACCAGGCACATCCTGCAGTAAAGCTGCTGGAGTGCAGAAATGTCAAATGCCAGTATCAGCCAGAAAGGGATCACAAAAAAGGATGCTTAAAAATATTAACAAAAGCCATTTGCTGAATTACAAAATGTCCAAAGATCTCTACTTGTTTATTCACTTATTTGCTAAAGTGCAGGTCAAATGCAGGAATCCAATGTTCCTGTAACACCCCTCTGCCTGAGAATACTTGGTAGGCCAGAGATCAAGACCTCAAGCAATTTCCAAGCCCTTCCTGCATTCAAACCTTTTTTCTGCTTGCCCAAAAGAGTAACCTCTTAGACTCATTAGATGCTCACTCAGCCACCATAATATCCTCAAAATAAAAGGCTGGTTCCTTTCCTCCCTTCTATTTGCCCAGCCTCTTAAAAAGAGCTGTTCTTGCAGACATCTTGGCTTCCTTGGCCTCTGAAGAACTGTTCTGCCACCTTTAGCTGTGAATGTGCCTTAACAAGACATCCCCAGCTTTCCTCCCCTTGCCATCCCAGCTCTCCTGTCTTCATGAATCTCTCCAGCCACAGACACCAGCTGAACTTTAGCCATGGAACTAACTGCTCATTCAGTACCTTTAGATAGGAAACATGACAAATGGGAGGTGCCCTGACAAGGGAACCTATTTCTACTAATTATACAATCACCCAAATCCATCCCCGTCAGTGCTTCCAGCTCCAAGTTGCTGTGATCAAGAGTCATGTGTCTGATGTCATTCATCTTCCTGATTTAAGATCAGACATCTCTCTCAGATTTTTTTAACTGATGTTTAGATCATGGACAGGACATATGTTCTTTCTCCATACTTTTAAAAAATTACAATTTGGAAAATACGAAATAGGCATTCTCTCAAGTCCAGTCACAAATATTTTAGTGTGGTTTAAACACACATTTTGAGTAAAATCCCTGTGCACTCTCCCATAGCAATTCTTTAGGAGACAGCAAATGGAAAAATGTAGTTCTTTAGTAATATGAAGAGCAGGCTGAAGTAAATACAACAATATTATAAACAAAAAAGCACCTTAATTAGGACTCTAAAATTAATCTCTGTTTGAAAATTACTCCGTTGAACTTTACATGGAGGAAATAAAGGGAAGGTTAAAGTCTCCACTTAAATCTATGTGATAAGAGAAGCACTTACATATGGATTTGTTTAGTGCATGTGATTTATTCATTATCTCAGTCCCAGTTACTACAATATTCCTAACAGAAGCTTCTATTTGACATACTCCATACAATTTCATAGAAAGAAAACACCCTACCAGGGTATACTAATTCAGTGGATTATAATACACTTTGTGAAGCATAGAAAAAAAGGCATTAAGCAAAGTCTTATGAAAACTCATATTCAGCTAAAATCTAGAAGTCAGAGCATATGAATGTAAGTGCATGCCTTCCCACTACAAGGCATATCAAACAAGACTTCATTTTTCTGTTCTAAACTGCTTACCTTCAGTTATTGAAAAGTTCTTTCTAAAGGAGCAGCTCCTTAAATGAGTAGGATCATTAAATTTTTAAGAGATATCATCGACGAGAACAAACTTATTTCTAGTAACACTAGGTATAAATTAGAAGAAAATCTTATTTTTTCCACAAAAGAACTATTCTCACAATCCTTCTGTACTTACAGAGGGACTTATCTCCCAACAGGTCATATGAAGCTGGAGTAATAAAACCAAGTTACAGGACCCTCTAGCAGACTAATATTTTCTTAACTTTTAAATACAAGCAACTTTCTTACAGACTTCCACCACGTGCCAAAGTGTGCTCACACTGCTTGTTAGAGGATCACTCTACTGTTTTATGGCTATAACTAACTGTGAATGTCTGCTCTAGTTACCCACAGTCAGTCCCAGCAAAACATCTCCAAGGTTAAGCAAAGGGTAGTCACGAACTACAGACAATCAGATGGGTGAAACATCCAGTTCCCATCCCAGTATATAGTTCAAATGTACTTTTTACTCACAGAGAAACACAATGGGTTCACTTTCATTGCTTTGAGGAATTTATATTTACTAAGTGTGAGCACGTTGAGCTTTCTCTCACAACAAAAAATTCCACAACCAAATAAATGTATCTGGGAAAGTCCTATAAGTAATAAAACTCACAAGATGCTAAAGTGAGAGACCACCTTGACTCAAGGAACTAAACCAAATGGTTTTGTGTGACTCCCTTCCCCCCCTTCAAAACATGCTCTACTTGTAAGCTTTCTTAATTTTGGGGAGGCAGTTATTTTTGCTTGCTAACTTCCTGACTAGTTCAAAAAAGTTGCTCCTCACAAAATAGCTGAGAAAGATATACAGAAATTCCTCCACAACCTAAAATTAAGTGTCAAATAGAATAGCAGGAAAAAGAAAGTCTTGTACATAGCTATTAAATATGCTAGCCTTGATAAGAACACACCACCACAATGTACCAAATGTTACAGTATATCCAAATTTTAAGTACTTGTTCAGAGAAACAAGTCCAAACCATAACTTAGATTAGGGCTTTTCTGAAGTGTTTGCACTGATCTGTCAATTATGCTGAATTTAGTAGTTTTAACTTAGATACTCACAAGAATCAATAATACATATTTCAAAGCAATTGTAAAGCTTTGCATGATGAATCACCAGTGAAGTAACAACTGCAGCAAAAAATCAAGTGTAGGAAACAAAAAAAGAGACGATAAAACAACACAATTCTTCAGAGTATGGTATCATACAGCCTGCTATAAACCACTCTGAGCATTTATTCCCACTGAGGGGATAAACACAGGAACTCAAATCTACAACCAAATATTTTAGTATCCAATGCACTAGTACCCAGTGTTTTCTTAAAATCATGTAAACTATGGAGACTCAATTTTACCAACCAACAGACACCTCAAGTAATAACTGGTACTGCAAAAATGCCAAAGCAAGTAATTCTAAAATGCACACAAGCTACAAACATCCCAGGCTGTCAACAAATCACACTCTCTCAATTACTGCCTAGCTAGATATCTCAGCTGTTCCAGTATTTTAACATAATCATTAACTATCTGGGACAGTATAAACGGAAGACTAAAACTAGAAAACGCAGAGACATCTAAGAAAGCAAAGCCACACTATTTACACAGTACAAACAGTACTCATGAATTTTTAAAAACCCCTAAGGAAATTAGTGAATTATACTTAATAAGCATGGAAATAATGTCTACACCTTGGGAAACTGGAAGCATCTCGTAAAAGGTACATAAAGTGTGAAGGAATGTACCTAATACACCAAAGGCACAAAGTTTAAAAATTTGAGATCTGCTAACAAACCACAAGACTGATAATGATTGTAAGTTTTAGCCAGATCTAGTACAAAACAATAAATATTTAGTGCTTAGTTGAAAATAGTACTGATACAATTTCAATCTATTTGATATTAAAACAGGAGTGACTTAAGTTAAGGAATCAAACAGATTCACCTGTAGGGTCCTTCCAACACTAATGCAGTAGAGCTCTTCCTCTCCTAGCAATGACAGAACAGATGAAAAAGCCATGCTAATTACATGCTTTGCTCTGATGACAAGAATGGAGTCAGATGGCTTCTGTCATGATTCTGGTTACAAGAACACCTCTGCTCTTCCTCTGGCTGACAGTATTCTCATTTAGTGCATAATAACAATCACACCGACTACCTTACATTCAATTTTTCAAAATTTTGCTATGAGGTTGTTTAGGATATGGGGTTTTTTCTTCTCCCCTCGAATGAATGTTGCTGTAAATATTGTCCACATGACCTCACAGACACTTTGACTACAGATGCAATATTGGCTCTGAACAGTCAGCTGAATGTGTACATACTTGGACAAGTTGACATTCGATTAACTTAGTAGACCACATAAATTTCTACAGTGTTAAAAATGGGACATGTTCTCTTAAAGGACTAAAAAACTGTTCTAATAAATTAAATGCAGAGGTTTTGCCAATAATACGATTTACAGCTTAGCAAAATATATCTATTCAGTATATCACTAAATATCACTAAAGACTGACATTCAGGAGTTTAAGACACAATAATTTATTAAGTTAAGCGATTTCTTTAGGACAGTCTGTTCTGGCTTTAGAGTTCAGCTTCTTTAGAAAATTGAATAAACCGGCTGGCAGACTTTATTTGCTTACATGATTCAGGATATTATTTCAAACAAGGTGAATGAACCCAAAGAACCACTTACTCTTCCTCATCTCATACCATCATTAACAAACTGACATGCAAGTTTGGATCCTGACAAGTGAACTTTTACGACAATTTTACTTGTTTTCCCTTAGAAGCAAATGAAGAATGAGTTATATATATAGTATTGTTATAATTTCAAGCAACATCTGTACCACAGAAACCTGGAATGTTTCTAATCCAAAATTAAATGGTTTAAGGCTTATGTAAGTGTACTATGTTTAACAGGACAAAATACTATCAGTAGCACTGTAGTCTCAGTAGTCTAACATAAAACACTGCTTCAGTCACAATTTTGGAGAATAATCCTTTTCTGATCTCCACTAATAACTCAGTTATTAGTGCTTCCAAGGGTACTCACCAAACCAAAATCCAACCTAGAGATAAGGATAATTAAGACTGACCTCTGCTGCTGCCATTTCTACCTTGGAACTCTTTTAGTGTCCCTGTCCTACTACTATAAATATTTTTCTTTGATACACATTTACATCTGGAAGTCAGAAGCAGGGAGATTCATCTGCTGTACCACTGCACTGACTGCTACCAACTCTACAAAACTTGATAGAAATTGCCTGTAGTCTTCTCTCAGTGTGACAGAAATTCAAATTAATATATAATTTATATACTCTTAACTACATAAAGTTCGAATTTTCAGAAATATGAAGAAGCCAAATACCCATGCTTCCAAACTCCATTCCAAAGGAAGACATGTCCTAGTTTCTGCATTATACCATCTCAGAGACTCTTCATAACTCAGCCTCTGCTCTGAACACCAATCCTTCAAAAACTGGTCTTGAAAGTCCTCCATCACAGCACCAATTAGATATAAACTATCATCTTGTCAAGAGTTAAATAAAAACCAAACAAAATGGTAATATTAGAAACTCAGTCCTCTAACCTAGGCTCATGTTTTAGCAAGAAAAGAAATAAGATCAGCATCCCTGGAGGTACTTTAAACATGTGCAGATGTGTTGTTCAGGGTTTAATGATGGACTTGGAAGTGCTGGATTTGCAGTTGGACTCTTACGATCTTGATGGTCTTTTCTAACCTACATGATTCTGTGATTCCAAGATTTACTTGATTTTCAGCTGATAAATCACGGAACTTTGGTTTGAAAAATACTTCCCTCAAGAACAGGACTGATTTCTCAAATGACATTTCTCCCCTAAAAGAATTACTTGCACAACATATGGTTCTGTTTTAAACTCAGATAATTGTTATGGCCTTTGAGATAAGCAGAAATGTCTCAATATTTGTCCCAGTAAAAGCTAGGCCAGGTTTATGTAGAGACACATAAAACCAATTGTTTCTTGGATATAAAACTCTCAAGTCAACTGGAAGGCTGGAAATATAAACCAAAAAATACCGTTGCCCAATGCCCCACCAAGCTGTAATTCTTGTTAGTCAGTGCTATTCCAATATTTCACTCATCAGTATTCCTCCTTCTCAAATTTTTATAATTATAGTCATCATCAGAAAGAAAGTTTGAAAAATTCACCAACTACAGGGAAACAGAGAAACATTCTCTGGAGAGCTCAATGCCCACATAACAACCTTGGTGAATTCAGTATTTTGATTAGAAGAAAATTCTAGACATTTTAGTTGTGCAACTGCATAATGGAAGGCAACTGAAGTGATGCACCACTGCTTTTCCAAGCATGCATTTACCTTGGGTACTGCCTACTGCATTCAAAGCCTTATCATAATGATATCTGCAAGGCTCTGCTCAGGATCAACATTACAGTCCAGAGCTATGCTGACAGCAGTGTCTTGATCAAATACATGTCAATACTAAACCAGTTTACTTTGGAAGAGCTAAAAGCAGTTGTACAGGAAGGTAAAAAGCTTTAATAGGACATAGTTCCCAGTCTCATTTTCTTCTCCCAAAATAAATAAATGGGAGAAGTCAAAGTGAAAGCTAAAGAAAGGGCTATGCTACACAGTAAATGCTTGCTTTTGTTTTGAATACTAAAGCCTGGGGAGGATAAAGTTCCTTTCCTTTGAGCACTGAAACTGGTCTGAACTTCAGCATTTTTAACAAAAACGGTTAAGCAAAACTAATTCCTCATGAGGAGGAGGTGACACAGCATGCTGATCAAAATCAGAAGCAGCTCCTCCTTCCTGGAAGTGGCACTAACGGATGGTGGTGTGTTTCTCAGCAAGGCAGAAGAACTTATGAAGCCTTCTTGGCTGAACTTTCAAAAGTCTTGATTAAAGGTCTATGAAAAATGTTATTCCAAAAGAATTCAATTTGGTTGGTTTTTCTCTAACCAAAGATTATGCTTGTGATTTAAGCTTTTGTAAGGGAAATGCTGACAGTAACACCTAAGTTACAGTATCACAATTCAAAAAGTTTTACTTAGGTCAGGCTGAGGAGGAATATCACAATGATAATTTTGACTTTTAATTTCAATTCCGTGATGAGTATAATAAAACCAGCACACTGAGTTTGTTAAAAAAACTTTTCACGGAAATTCAATTTTTTTAAGTACATTAAGTATGCAAACAGAAGAACAGCTTAATATATCCAAACTTGAGATTTCTGCTACCACTTCCGGCTCCACCATTAGCTAAGTTCTTTTCAGTTGTGCTTGTAGTTTGCCTTTCAACATGAAACTCTTCTGCTTTACTCAATATGCATTTAAAAGACTGATCAGTACCCCACTTTGTTCATGCAAATACACCTGCTCAAAAATTAAACTTTACCAGTGTAACTATTTGGTTACGGGTACTGGCAGAGTTGCAGCTCTGAGAAGCATTCCTTACTTTTCTACTCATGTAAATATGAAATTGGAAATGCTCCTACAAGTTTATGTAGTACACCTACATTTTTAGAGTTTGGACTGATTGTTGCAGCACAGGCATGTGCTGGACAAAACACTCTGCAAAGGCAAATCTGAAATATCTTGTTGTTCCAGACACAAGCTTGCTTTTTTAACAGTGAAAGCGATTCCAATTACTTATGTTCAATCATGTGTTTAGAGCAAAGGCACCTACTTCAGAAACTACTAAAGCAGGGCCCCTGTTGCTGTCCTCTTCAGGGCAAGGCACATGTCCAGCTCCGTGCTTCTCCTGCTTGAGGCCCATGGACACAACCTGTGCTCGACTTCATGAAACAAACACAACTCCCTGAGAAAACATGAGATGACCCTCTTTCTCAAGCATCTGCGCTTTGATCCGTCATGTGTTACTGGGCCACCTTTATACTGTAAAAACCAACCTCAGTACATTTACACAAATATTTTCCATTAGCAGTTCTGTTTAAAGAGGGGTTTATATCCAGGGTTGAAATTCTATTCGGCTATGAACTGCAGATAGGCTGAGCAGAAGGAAAGGTCCCTGGAAGGTCTTCCAGGCCTGTGCTGATGTGTCACAAACTCATCACCAGCGCCAGCCCCCGACCCCGCGGCCCGGACGGGCCGCCCTGCCCCCGACACCAGGCCTCGTTCGTCCCGGCCGGACGTGGAACATCTCCCAAGCATCCATCCCTATTATCCACAGGCAGCGATTACTCGTGACTCAGAGGATTTGGGGCTGGCTTGTTTGTGCGGCCCCGCGCCAACTCCGGAGTTCCCGGCAACGCACATCTGCGGGAGAGCAAGCCCAGGGCAGCTGGGCCAAATCCCAGAATCCCGGCTCCAGTTTTAAGGACTTCCCAGAAGAGATTTCCGTCCACCCCCACAAATAATAAATAAATAAATATATTAACAACACACACCAAAAAAAAAAAAAAAAAACCACCTAAAAAAAAAACAAAAAAAACCCAACCCAAACAAACCAAAACAAATAAAAAAAACCCGGAGCGAATTCTGGAGCAGTCGAGCTAGAAGGAGGAGACGGGGCTGGGGACAGAGAAGAGAAGTACAGGGACACCAGCCGGGCCTGGCGGCGATCCTGGGAGGCTCCAGGGACCCCGCCGAGGCCGGCCGGGAGAAAGGCCGCTTTGTTCCCCCTCCCCCGCGGCCGCCTCCCGGCCCGCGAGACGGAGGCGGACGGGCGGCGTCACTGCCCGGTACCTACCGCAGCAGGAGACGACGAGGAGCAGGAGTTGCGCTGACCTCCAAGCCGGGGAGCCCTCTGCGCTCCCCCAAGGGGCCATAACACCCGCCCGCGGGGAGGCGGCGCAGAGTCGGAGCTGCTACCGCCGCGCCCCCGACACGGAGCCGGAGCTGCCGCCGCCGCAGG
>JANPWX010000012.1:2185570-2236836 GCA_024734555.1 Trochalopteron elliotii | reverse complement strand
GCCTGGGCTCCTCGGGCTCCTCCTTCGTCACCTCCTCCCTCCCCTCCCACTCCGTCGCCGCCGCAGCCGCCGAGTTTGAGCCCGCCCTGTCCCAACGAGGCAGCCGCCGCCGCCACCCGTGGAGGCTGGGGCAGCATCCGGAGGGCGGGTGGATACCCCGGCGGCTGAGCAGCCCAAATCCCCGGCCCACACAGGATAATCCAGTGGGAGTTTGAGTGTCCTGGCTCTTCGCTCTGAGTAAAACTGCCTGAATCCAAACCCAGTCTGTAAAGCACAGGGGTACTCTGGCAGTTGGCGGCTGCTGTGCCTCTGACCTCCAAATCTGCATTTCAGCTGTGAGACCCAAAAATTACCGTGGGAGCACAAAAAGGGCAACTGCTGTAGATGCAAAATTATGGACCCCAGAGAAATTCTTTGTGACACTTCCTGTTC
This sequence comes from Trochalopteron elliotii, assembly GCA_024734555.1. Classification (NCBI taxonomy): domain Eukaryota; kingdom Metazoa; phylum Chordata; class Aves; order Passeriformes; family Leiothrichidae; genus Trochalopteron; species Trochalopteron elliotii. The sequence goes on along the minus strand of JANPWX010000012.1, from coordinate 2,236,404 downwards.
AATTACGGTTGCCCGTTTTCCTGCTGCATAGTTACCTGTTGTCAAAAGCAAGTGGGATTCACAATGCAATTTTTATATTTAGTTTTAATTTTGCAGTGCCTGTGGCTGACCATGAGAAGTTTTTATTGACCCTGTTCGACTAGAACCATTTGTTTGGAATAACAAAGTATTGTCATTCTTGAGAAAAGCTAATTTGTGTTGATATGGCTTTATAGCTACACCTTGAAAGCAGACGTGTTGAGTCAGGCCAGAGTTCTTGCTCCACAAATGGTCATTGCAATGGAGAGTGCTCTATGCTATTTCTTCTCATTCATCTCATTTTTTCACAGAATCATGAAACCATTTTGGTTGGAAAACACCCAAAAAAATCATTGAGTCCAACTGTAAATATAGCATTGCCAAGTCCACTACTAAACCATGTCCCCACATGCCACATCTAACGTATCCTTTAAATACTTCCAGGAATGGTGAGTCAACCACTTGTCTGTTCTAATGCTTGACAAACCTTTCTGTGAAGAAATATTTCCTAATATCCAATAACTTTTCCTGTATCACTTCCTTTCATTTATTGCTCTATGATTTCTCCTGCATTTGTATGCAAATCCCCATCTATTTGGGAGGAAGAGAAATATATTGGGAGGATGTCTCATTTGAAAGGGAGGAGATGTTTATTTAAGGGTGAGCATCTGGATGAAGATTGAGCATTAATAATTGTCATGAAAGAAGGAAGGTAAACCAGCCAAGCATGAATGCTTTCCAACTCTGGGAAATTGTGGTCCAGAAACACCCTGAGATGGCATCATTGAGTTTAACAGTACTCAATGGTTTGGTCTTCAGTACATTTGCCTAGTCACAGTTTGAGCCTATGAGTGTTCATCCCTCCAAAGCCATGACTTTGCACACAAAATTAACATTTCATGGAAGAAGAATACACAGCCTATACGTTTATACAAATAAGTTAAGCATTCACAGCAGCTTGGCCAACAATCTTTTATGTTTCTTTCTACTCCCAAGTCTAACTTCTTCAGTGAAACATCAGGTGGCCTTTTTTCATGCACTTAATCCCATTCCTTTTTTTATTTTTAATTATTAACAATGGGGCACTGAAGGAATGCTCAGGAAGTCTGGGATGTAGCTACTGAGAGAGGCATTACTGCTTTTATGAACAGACACCAAACAAAGCCTATGAACACACAGGGACTTCTAACCCTCCCACAGTAATTACAGCTGTGACTGAGAGATGTGATATAATTCTCTTTCCATAGATTTTAGTTGCATAACAAAGAAGACAACACTAATTATCTTTTAAGATTAAATGCAATTCCAAACAACTCAAATATCTGTGTTGGCAAAAGTACTTTCAACCTACTGCACAAACAAGTGGCTACCCTTTACCATGTACCCAGATTGATTGTTCATGACAGAGAGCAGAGCGTCAACCAGTGGCATCAGGGGCTTAATTCCATCATCCTTCTTAAAGATGCAGAGTGAAGATTGATATGGAAAAGAGTCTTGCCTCAGTACTAAATGAGCTTGGCAAACTGAAGGTGAGATACCAAAGTGATGATCTAAAGAAAAAAACTGCAGGAGCAGTTTGCCCCATATGAGATGAGCTGGATCTTGTAAGTCCAGGGAAGAGAATGTGTTAGTAGTCCAGATAAAACACTCAGGATGTCAAGCAACATCTGCTCACATAACACCCTTAGCAAGTCTACCAGATCTACAAATTTCTTTCCTAGCCAAATTGCCTGAAAAAAACCTCCTATTCATTTTTGGCATTTTTTTTTTGCTACTCCTTTTGGTCTCCGCTGAGAGCTTTCTTAATCTCTTTGATGTTTTGGAAGAATATCTTTACTCCTATGCCTGGAAAGTACGTTGTAAATCACAGTCATAACTTTATGTACATGAAATTCTAATCATGACTGCATTTTTTGTTTGGATTTTTTTCTGTACTCTTATCTGAAGATGACTAATAGAAGTTTATTACCAGGAATAATTTTAAACTGGCACAGATGTTGACAGCACCTTTCTTCTGTATTTGAAGGCAGGTGAAGATAAAACATCCTCAAAGCACACATGCTTCACCTTGAACCAAATCAAGATTGCTGTTACAGGCAGTTATTCTTCTGTCTGATGCTTTAGGTTGGCACATGAAGCTACTGAGACTGGTTCAGCAAGGATTATCAGGCACCCACTGACAATGTCAGCATATGATTTTTTTTCCTCCTGTACTTTTCTTTGCAACATTGTTATGTTTTTAATGATCAGTTGGGTATAGTCACTTCAGTTTCACTTCATTTCCTGCTAAATGCACTTTTTGCCATCCTTGCAATTCTTTTTTTTCCCCTCTTCCTCATCAGTTCTCCCAGTTCAGAATATGGTGTTAGCAAATGCCACCCACAGATTTAACTGCAGTTTTATGGCCCATTGTAAAACTACTCCACATTTAATTCCTTTCTCTCTATTCCTACTCTGACTGTTTGTAAAACTGGATAAAATCTTACAGAGTCTCTCTAATGCTAAGTCCTGGTTGGAACCTCTCAGGACCATTTTAATACATTCAGTGAGAATGAGGACAATTTAAGATGTTGACTAGATCTCAGCTAAATAAAGTAATTGTATTCTTCTTTTACCAATCTCATTATTTTCTGTCCCATATCTTCCCTTCACGTGAGGTCATAAGAAACATTGCTATAGTCAGTACCAGTATTTAACATTTTGGTGAGTCCTCTACCACATCTGAATTTACTTGAACTGTTTTTTCTAGTTTATCATAAGAGAGACAGCAATGGAATTCTAAAGATTCCTATTAGTTTTTTTAAAAAAACAATTATTTATAAACAGTAAAGCATAGAAAATAGGCAGCAGAGGAAGTGAATTTCTCTTCTAGATTTATGTTTATTTTGCAGCACAACATATGAACACTGGGACAAAAGTTATTTGTGCCATCTATTCAGTCATTTATTTTTGCTAACAAACAGTTGTTTGCACAGCAGTTGTCTAAAGGGTGTTACTAAACAACATTTTTATACAACGTTAATTTTAATTCTAGACCACAGCTACCTCAAATCTAGACTACCCTACATAACTTCACTGCAAAATGATAAAAGACAGTAGAAGATGTTGTCATAAATGTCTGGATCAAGGCCATTGTGCTAAAAATATATAGTATATATCAGAATCTGCTTACAGTGTGCTGGTGTGCATATTCATATTGCTCTTCCATACTGGAGGAAATATATCAAATGTGTTAAGTCATTTATTTCCCTGGTATTTATTATTAGTATCATTGTGCAGTCTAGAGGTCAGTCAAGAGCAGGGCCCTATTTTGCTAAGGACTGTACAAACATAGGACACACTGTACATTTAGCAGTGAAAATAGTCCAAATATAGTTCAGCTAACAGCAAATGAAGTGTGCCTGGAGACACACTGGAGTGTCACTGGAGACAGTGACAGTGTAGCTGCATCCTTATAGCTTGCACCCACCCAAACTAATTTTGTAGGGCACATTAGTTTAAGCATTATACTCCACTAGCTGCTTCTGGGATTAATGTTCATTTCTTCAAACCATTGCAGAGCAGTTGGAGTAAGTCACTGCGCTTTTCCCCTGCTTCCTGGACTGAGGACCTCTTTGTAGACAGTTTGTAACCTCTTTGCCTAGAATCTAAATGAAGTAACTGTATCCCCCTCGGGAGAAAGGGATTTGTGTACAAACAAGTTTTAAGAACGGTCTACAAAATTTCTTACTTCAGTTAGAAGTATTTCATGTCCCTAATGTGATAGTAGTTGGAGTTTTCTTTGCTGGTCATCCAAATCTGGACTGTCTCTCTTACACATATCAGATATTATGCCTTAAATATTACAACTGGTTTGTGTTCAACTGACTCTGGAGAATAAATCATGAGTTGTAGTCATAAGCTCCGTAGTTTCTCTGACAGTAATAGCACTTCTGTCATAGGCTGCATGAATTGCAATTGCCTAATTTTGTAATTTTAAACAGTTCTGGAAATGTTGCCCAAGCTTATTCATTTATTGAAGTACATCACTGCTCCTGAAAGGACAATCAAACTGAAGTAACATCAATTTGGAATAAGCTGTGTGGCAAAGTGTGACCTAATTCAGCCTGCAATTACACCACATAACTTATTGCTTAGGTAAGTACAACATGGTAATACTACCAGTATTAAAACTGCTTTTGTTCATTCCTTACTGTTAAGTAAAGCAGCTTAACTCTTACTGTGGCAGTGTGGGCTAGACAACATGTAAAGATCAACAAGTGTGGTGATATCTTCATTCTTCTGCCTGCTTCCTTAATAACAGCCCCAGAAGTGGTTTAAGAACCATTATATTGGCATTATTTTACTACAAAATTTCCAGTGCATTAGATAAACAGCAGTGGTTATCTCAAGTGGTTGAATAGCATCAGAAGATAGGAGATAATCAGAGTCTATAGTTACACTGCATCCTAGAAGAAGATTTAGTCTTTCACTCCAGTTGTTAGAGACCTAAGGCTGTTCTTCACAGCCATTCTCTTGCCTTTGGACTTATCCTCTTAGGATTAAGGAATCAGCTCTGCTTGTTGATACCTGCAAGAAACTTCTATCATGAAATCTCTGTTTGATTTTTATACATTACTGTATAAAACATAATAAACCCATAAGGAAGGTCTGAGTTTAAAGTCTGGTAAAAACAATGTATTTGTAACTGAAGATATTTGCATAAAGCTTTCAAATATCTTTTAATAATTATCCCATCATGAAAGAGCACAACTGTTCAGCTGATTCATGGATAAATTAAGAACTAAATTATTATTTTAATTTTAGAGCAAGCCCAAAGACCAAAGGGACAACAAAGGCAAAAATCCTGAGTATGCAAAAAAAAAAAAAAAAAAAAAAAAAAGCCAAGACAAAAGGCTTCATGATTGCAAAGAAAACCAAAAAATCTCTTCAATACTAATAGAACATTTCATGAGCAGTTTTCAAAACCTAAGAGAGTAATTAGTTAGTGTGGAAAGAACTATTAAAACCCAGACTAATTTTTTTGTGTGTGTGTGTGTATTTTTTCAGTTTCTAAATTAAATTTATTTTTTCTTACATACAATTTTTGAAGCAATTACTTTTTCAAGCTCCACACTGACACTGGTAATATTCTTGATTTTTAATTAGGTTAAATTAGAACCTCCTTTATCTGGCCTGCACATGTACATTATGTCTCCACTGGTCATTTAAGCAGAAACAGCACAAAGTCTGAAGTAGTGAACTACTTCTAAAGTACAGCAGTTTAAAGTTTACTGCATTTATTAAAGTTTGAAGAAGCACAGTAAGTTGTAGTTTTATAGCAGTAATCATGTTCTGCGTGTTGACAGATCTGGAGGAAAAGGCAACAAGCATAATATGTTAATATTTTGCCCAAGTAGATTTTTTAATCTTGTTGAGTGCAGCTAGTATTTAGTCACAGTTCCCGATCATCTGTTTCTAGTGTGCATCCATAACATCCAAGTGGAAGACTTTGAGTCAGAGGGAAGGATCCCAGACACAGGAGTCCCCAGCAAAAGAAAGTGCTGGACCTGTTAGAGTGAGTCCAGAGGATGACCATGAAGATGATCTGAGGGCTCGAGCACCTCTCCTGTGAAGACAGGCTGGCAGAACTAAGGGTGTCAGAACTAAGCCTGGAAAAGAGAAGAGTCCAGGGAGACCTTAGAGCAACATTTCAGTAGCTAAAAGGGCCTTATAAAAAAGAAGGAGAGGCCCTTTTTACATAGGACAAGGAAGAATTTATTTAAACTGAAAGAGGGCAGGTTTAGATTAGGTATTAGGAAAAAATTCTTTACTGTGAAGATGGTGAGGCACTGGAACTGTTTGCCCAAAGAAGTTAGAATTGTCCCATCCCTGGAAATATTCAAGGCCAGATTGGATGGTGCTTTGAGCAACCTGGTGGAAAGTATCATTGCCCATGGCAGGGGGCTTAAAACTTGATGATCTTTCAGGACCCTTCCAACCCAGCCTGATTCTATGATGATTCAGGGACTTAATCCAGTCTCCTTCCTTAGTAGATGCCAGAACTGATGTCTACAATCTTCCAGGACCAAGAATGAAGTGGTTTGTTTCACTTACATGATGGCAGTTGAAACGATGCTGTTTTAAAATTCTTTTCAATACTTTTTGTTTGGCTTAGCCATATCTAATGCCCTCTCATTAATGTGATTTGTGATTTGGAGAAAACCATGGGGCCTAAACTTGTAGAGGTGGTGATGAGCACTCTGTAGGATAACTGCTAACTTCAAAGGGAGGAACTCTTAGATGAGCCAGATGTTCAGAGTGGGATTACATTACTTCAGTCTTACTCATCCTTTCCATTGTTTCAGTGGAAACAATCCTTCAAAGTCATAATTTGGGTGTTAAGACATGAGTGAACTGGATTTGGCAAGAGGAACTACCATCTTAAATCCAGAAGCAATGATATCTCTTAGGTTCATGAGAACTGTGAGTCACATAATCTAACTATAGTAAGACCTTAAGATAAGCAACAGGATAGCCAGGGTTAAACGAGAGTGTCTTTTAAGAACTTCTCTCTAGATGTTAAATACAGATGGAGCAACTGACAGTTACTGGCTTGAGCAAAAGCATTCCAAGGAGTACCACACTTTTCTGCCTAAACTTCTGAACATGACAGTTATTCTGTCAAAGGTCCAAATTTATAGCAGACACATACCTCTGTGTGTGTGTGTGTGTATGTATTACATCAAAATACACTGCTACACCTTCCATTGTTACTTAGGTACTTTAATCTTAATAGTACTTATTTCAAAAAATCCTAGGAGTCATTCTAGTTCTCACCTTCCCTTGCCCCAAATTACATGGTTATTAAAAAATGTAAGGCTCTCAATAATGCATATGACTTGACTCATAAAACTTGGCGATGTAGTAAAGCTAAGACATAAATCATGTGCTAATATGTTAAGAGTGCCAGGGATTTACAAAGCTCCTGATGTACCCAAGATGAACACAAACTTTTTAGTTCTGAAGTGTGTACAAAATCTGCACATTAATTAGAACTAAAAGCAAATTTAATTTTGTAGTTTGTTTCCATTTATGAAGGTATTTTATGGACCATTCTAATCTATTCTGACAAAACCATCTTTCTTTGAAATCCCATACACAAACTTTTCCTTATTTGTAAAAGCAAATCTGCATTAAACCACTCATAAAACAGAGCAAGTGCATTTCAAGACTTTGCATATCCCTGAAGATGTACCTTAGTATATTCAAGTAATATAAATTAAAATAAAATGTCCTAAATTTAATAACTCTGTATTTTAATTGGACCTTGTGGTAGGGTGATATCCTGTAGTAAAGAAAGATATATTACATTTTTGTTTTATCATTTTCCCATCTTTTAACTAAAATACAAGAAAATGTGAAAGGAAGATTAGGACACTCACATTCTCTCACCTATTCTTCAGAGAACATATCAACAGTACATTTTACATCTAGTCATTAGAGCTACAGGAGTAAATTAAAGCCTGAGTGTCTAAATCCCGTTTGCATCTTTCAGTGCATCTCCCATGAGTGACAGTGGGAGATTCACAGCAAAAGAGATGTCCCCATATTCCCTGTTTCCCTGTAGCTACACGTATCAGTGGGTTGCAATTAGAATGATCATTTGGAGGAGCATTTAAATATACCAAAAATACATTTAGGACTAGACTCAGTTATTTTACATTTTAGTTCTTCCCTCTGCCAGGCAATTCATCACTTCATTTTTCCCTTTTAAGCTTTACTCCTGCCATGTTATGCTGCTTATTTATTGAAATGATTTTTTGAATATATTCCTGTTAGTCTTGTAGAAGCCTTTGACACATTTCAAGTGAGCAGTACCACAATAACACTAAAATATTTTCATGGAAATATTCAGAGTCTTTTGAGTTAGAGGCTGTATCATGAACTGCAGGAATTAGCATTATTCCTCAAAGTGAATGAAACTCCACTAATATCAGATTTGCCTGAAATCACTCCTGGATCAAGCTTCAGATTTTCTGTTTGTGAAAAGTTCAAGCATTAGATGAAGTTTCATTTGCCTGCAAACAGACATCTGGCTTTTTTCCCCCACTGGAAAAAAGTGATAGTGGTTAATAGACAAAGGCTTTTGTTTGTTTGCTACAGAACAGCTGCTCCTAATCTACCTTGGACTCACACTGGTATTGCAGTATCAAGGAGGATGTAAGCAAACAAGAGGACAATGAGATCCTGAAGGGCAGATTTTAAACACCAGAAAACCCAGTAGTAGTGGATTCAGATGCATTTTGATGCAATATCAATGTAGTTCACTGCAGTCATTTATTACATTGTCCTTTAGCTCCAAATGAGTAGAATAGTTTACTACTGAGCCTGCATAATTTCACTGCTGGAGATATCTGGGACTCCTAGAAATGCGGGCAGCAGGGATCGTTTTCATGAGAACTGGCATGTGAGGGTCTTAAAATTCAGAAAGATATTTTGTTATTTTTCACAGTTACTTGTTTATTCATGACTGTCCAGGGTTAAAGGGTAGACACAGGCTCAGCACTAAACCCTGTATCACTGTCCCTGATGACTGGCCTGCACAGAAAGCCAGCTAGCTGGCACTGCTGCACCCATCTCTCATTTTACTCCCCTGTGTGCCCTCCTCCCTCTCCTTATTCATCACAGATCTAGAGCTGGAAGGATAAAAATAAGGGGGGAAGTCAATATTTCCTCACGCTTAATCTGTGTGTCCTGAGACAGTATACACTCTGGCCATGCTGTTAATCTCTAAGTACCCTAAACAGATTCAGCTTTCTGGAGAAGATGCTGTAGACACCAAGGAGAAAATAAAACTCCCTTGGATGCTTCCTTGGAAGACTTCAACTTCCTAGCCTGAATCTGGATATCAAGTACAGGAATAAATCCTGGCAATTTCTTCCTGTAGGAGGAGATAAAATCTGATGAAAAGAGGGACAGAACTATAAAACATCATTCCAGCAATCAGAGACATCAAGAAACCTGTTAAGACAACCTCCCACTGAGCTGCTGTTGGGCTGTTTGCAGGCAACATTCTGGCTTTTCCTGACCAGGCTCATGGCACAGACACAGTACAGACATGGCACTTGTTTCTCTAAGGATTGAAGTGTTCTTGACAAAGGAACAGTCACTGAAAGTTCCACATATTGATGCAAATTTTCCGTAGACTTCTAGTTACTCATTTCTTGCTCTTCTAATTAGTAGTGCAGGGAAGTGGAACTTCAGTTTGCTGACTCCTTCAGCTGCCCATTAAACAGACCTAGACTAAAGTATCACTTTCAGTACAGACAGTTCTGCATAGGATAATCCAGCCTACCTGTAAGATCTACATAGCTCTGTGACAACTTGTGACGTTTAGGCTTTGCCAGAAAAGAAAAAAAGGAAGGCCAAGAGTAAGAGAAGATTGGAGTGGTGCAGAGAGGACATCCATGGAAGCTGGCACAAACTGGCACTAAATCAAGAGATAACTTCTTGACTCTGCTCCAGTTATCCTCACTGACCTTGTAAAAAACAAGATTTTTCTGCATCTGAGTTTCCAAGGTAAAGAATGAGGTAATACTCTTTTACCCTCCATTTTCTTTAAACTGGGAAGATTTTGATGGTGGATGTCTCACTGCAAAAATATACAGTGCCCACAGTTCAAGGATTCTGATTTTAAGCACGCTACAGTGTGTTTAGTAATCTGAATTGAAAAACTGTCTTTGTAAAATATAACTATAATTCATGACATGTATGTCTGGAAATCCAGCAGCTTCTTAGTATAGTATTCATTAGTAAAGAGTGTATTAATCTGCCTTCTTTTAAAAAAACAAGGACAGTACAAAAGCCTAAGACAGATCAATGAAGTAGAAATTCAGAGAAAGTAGAGATGCAAAGGTAAAGCCTCTGATCCATTTTACTACAGCCATTAAGGTTTATTTCTTGGGAAATTCTTCCTATGTGTAGATGTGCACCAAACACCTGGAAATCTCGAGTGAAATTTATAGTGGCAAATTGCTTGCAAATTACATTTCACTGGAATATCAAGCAGCCCTCCCTTCTTATTTTAATTCCTCCAAGAAATTACCTAGTCCACATAAGGAATATAAAAACATTTTTGATATATGTATATATATATACACATGCATAATTCATATGTTGCATGAAAAAGTACTTTAAACTGTAGTACATTCAAAAGTGAATAAATTTTAGCAATGGATGCACAAACAGCCTTAATTCTGTATTTGTACTTGTGCATTATATATATATATATATATATATATATATATATATGTGCTCTCCAAATATTAAAGGAATATTTATTCTCTTACTGCTCTTCTTAGGTAGCTAGCAGATAATAGTCCCATCATCAGATGGTTTATTTTTTAAACCTGTTGCTAATCTGTTCAACAGACTGCTCAAAAGCTGCATGTCTGGGGTAGAAACCCCCTGACTAATAATTAAGTAATGAAGATTATGCCACTATATCTGGTGATTTGGCAGGTAAGGGAATACATGAAAAAACAGAATATATAAGGATGAGCCAGTCTAGAAGATATGTATCCTGTAGTCTTCAGGGTATTCACTAATAAAATTACTGTATGACTTGTAATTATATTTTGTAAGTTAAAGGAGAGTCAGAATTATATCTGAGGGATTGGAAATGAGAAGATAGACTGATTAATTTTTTTGGCTATATATAAAGAAATAGTAGTAATTACAATTGGCTAAACATACCTTGAAGGATCATAAATTTAATTAAGATCATAAATAAGAACATCTGTAAGTATCTACACCAGTGAAGACAAATAACAATTCAAAGGATACAGATGCAAAGGCATATGGCACCCTAATGTTTTAGGGCAGAATTTCATTAGATTATTAGATACAACTATAAAATTTGATGGGACTTGAGGAGTTATGGAAAAAGGAGAAATTCCACAGTCAACAGCAATATGAGTTTGAGATCACAGATTCATGGAATATTCTGAGTTGGAAGGGACCCACAAGGATCAAGTCCAACTCTTAAGTGAATAGCTCATATGGGGATTGAACCTACAACCTTGCTGTTATTAGTACTGTACTCTAACAAGCTGAGCCTAATTAGATACAGAGAAAGCCTTAATTAAAAAAAAAAAAAAGAAAAAGAAAAAAATATTTTATTTCAAACTTGACAGAAATTTTCAAGAAAACTTTCCAGTTAGCTTGAAAAAGCATGGGTGGAATTCTACATGGATTTGAAGTCAACAAGAAAAGACCCATAAACTCCTGAGGAAGGCAGACAATATTTTGTACTATTTTATTCAACATAAAGTTTTTACACTGCATTTATTGCTGTAGTGTCTGAGTTTTTGCAGGGCATTAGGGTGATGACTGCCACCTATCTGCCACTCAGCTGCTCCCTTGGGGCAGAAGTGAAGGTGTGCTGGGTGGTATGCTTTTCTCCAGAGGTGAAATGGAAAGACCCCACTAGGTTACTCCAGTGCAAGTGTGAGAAAACTGCAATGGATGTGCATGCAGGAGGTGAAGTATACCTGGAATCAGGCACATATGCTCAGTGGCTACCACATGGATCTGGCCACTGAAAGGAGCTCTGTAATGATGCCAATGTAGAGAGGCTGCCAGGACAAAGGTCTAAGCCCATGTCCATACATCTCACCAGCACGGCTGTATGGCTCTTATACTAAGGTCTGAGCAGTGCTAGCAATGAGGAGCTTCAGGGGCAAGGGAATTTGCAATGACATTTTGCTTTCATGGCATTATACTGACAGTCTTTCATCTGCTGGGTTATCTGACTTTTATTTCATACTGTCCAAAGTAGCTTAATTTCAAAGAATCTTCCTCATTGTACCTTTTTAATTCAGAAGAGTAGCTTGTACTGATCATTGTCCAGGACCTCTGAGTTTTACCAGAGGTGGAATACTATCTACATTTATTTAGCTAGCTCAGCAAACAGTCCTTTAAGGTAATGATTGACAAATAAGAAGTCAAGTTAACTGCTGCAGGGATACAAAGGGATCACACAGAGTATCTTTATCAGAAAAATACTCTTTGAAACAAAATGTCGTCAGGAGCTGGTAAATTGAAAAATGTAAAACATCTGTTAGATAACCATTTAAAATTTGATCTACTGTATTCTATGTCATAGAATACTGATCTATTCTTCATTTCAGGAAAGCAAATGAAATCTTGGGATTTCAATGAGGATTATTTGAGTAAGCTTTGGTCCCTTTGCCTGCACTTCTTGTCATCCCATTCACTTTTATTGTTTTCAATTGGTGTTGGAATTTTCCCTTTTTGCATTTAGCATTTCATTTCTTTAGTGTCTTCTCCTGTATCTTTGTTTACCTTTCTTCCCTGATTTCAGGATTTTAGTCTTAGTATTTTTTGCAAGTTTTGTTCCTTTTCAATACCCCTCATTTAATTTCAGTCCATTTGGTTGTCATCACTGCTTTTCCAAATTTTCTGGTTTTTTTCAAATGCATTGGTTTTGATCATATCTCATTTCCAGTGCATTTGTTAGTCTTTGTTCTCTGATTTCACAATTTCATTCCCTTTCCTGAAAGGAAGAATTTGTTTTTAAGAATGGGAATGAAATTCTGAAATGAAATTCTTCCTTTCAGGAAAGGGAATGAAATCTTGTGATTTTCATTAGGATTATTTGAACAAGCTTCAGTCCATTTCACTGCACTTCTTGTCATCCCATTTACATTCCCATGGCCATTTACTTTTATTGTTTTCACTTCATATCAGAATTTTCTCCTCTTTTCTTTTTTTTTAATAGTTTCATTTCTTCAAATTCTTCTCCTGTCTCATAATTTACATTCCTTCCCTGATTTCAGGATTTTAGTTTTAGTGATTTTGGCAAGTTTGGGTCCTTTTTACTGCCCCTCATTTCATCTCAGTCCATTTGGTTGAAACATCCCTTTTCCAAATTTTCTGGGTTTCTTCAAATTTTTTTTTTGCTCATACCTTGTTGTCAGATCATTCATTCCACTTTTTTTCTCTAATTTCAATATTTCATTCCCTTTCCTGAAAGAAAGAATTTCCTTTCAGGAAAGGGAATGAAATCTTGCAATGTCAATGAGGATCAATTGAACAAGCTTCAGTCCATTTCCCTGCACTTTTTGTCATCCCATTCACTTTTATTGTTTTCACTTGGTTTTGAAATTTTCCCTTTTTTTTAACATTTCATGTTTTAGGTTCTTCTCATCTCTCTTTGTTTAACTTTCTTCCCTGATTTCAGAATTTTAGTTGTACCAATTTTGGCAAGTTTTGGTCCTTTTCACTGCCCCTCATTTCTCAGTATATTTGACTGTAGCCAGTCCATTTTCAGGTCTTCTGGGTTTTTTACCTGCATTTTATTTGATCATATCTCCTTTCCAGAGCATTTGTTAGACCTTCTTAATTTAAAAGAAGAATTTCCTTTCAGGAAAAGAGAACGTAATCTTTTGATTTTAGTGAGGATCAATTGGGCAAGCTTCGGTCCATTTCCCTGCACTTCTTTTCATCCCATTCACTTTAATTGTTTTCACTTGGTTTCAGAATTTTCCCTTTTTTTCTCTAATATTTCATTTCTTTAGGTTCTTCACCTGTCTCTTTTATTACATTTCTTGCATTTCTTGTCTGATTTTGTTATTCTGATGGGAATAATTTTAGCAAGTTTTGATGCTTTTTACTTCACTCTATTTCAAATCAATATTTTTGATAGTCCATTTTAAAATTTTCTGTTTTTTTTAACTGCAATTTCTTTTATCATTTCTCCTTTCCAGAGCATTTGTTAGACTTTGTTCTCTGACTTCAAGATTTCATTCCCTTTCCTGAAAGGAAGAATTTCCATTCTGGAAAGGGAATGAAATCTTGCAATTTAAATGAGGAGTATTTGGGCAAGCTTTGGTCTATTTCCCTGTACCCTTGTCATCCCATTCACTTTTATTGCTTTCACTTGGTGTCAGAATTTTCCCTTTTTATTTTTAGCATTTAATTTCTTTTGTGTCTTCTCCTTACTCTTTGTTTATCTTTCTTCCCTGATTTCAGGATTTTAATTGGAGTTTTTTTGGCAACTTTTGGTCCTTTTCACTGCCCCTCATTTCATCTCAGTAATTTTTTTTTAGTCACCACATTTCCAAATTTTTTGGGTTTTTTTTCAATTGCACTGTTTTTGCTCATATCTCATTTCCAAAGCGTTTGTAAGCTTTTCTTCTCTGATTTTGCCATTTCATTCTCTTTCCTTAAAAGAAGAATTTCATTTCAGAATTTCATTCCCATTCCTGAAAAGAAATTCTTTTTTTAGTAAAGGGAATGAAATTTTGTGATTTTAATGAGGATCAATTTGGCAAGCTTTAGTCCATTTCCATGCACTTCTGGTCATCCCATTAATTTTTATTGCTTTCATATCAGAATTTTTCCTTTTTTTTTAAACATTTCATTTCTTTTGGTTCTTCTCCTCTTTCTTTGTTTACATTTATTCCCTGATTTGGGATTCTGATGGGAATAATTTTAGCAAGTTTTGGGCCTTTTCACTGCCCCTCATTTCATCTCAGTCCATTTGGTTTTTATCAGTCCATTTCCAAATTTTCTGGGTTTTTTTCAATTGCACTGTATTTTAAAAGTCAACATTTTAAAAACTGGCAGCTGCCATTAAATCTTAGTTCCTATATTAGAATATTAAATAGCTTCAGTATCAAATCTATAACTCAGTCTTTTGACTACCACTAAATATTGATATTTTAGTTATGACATAAGGTCTGAGTTTCTTTGGATAGCTCTTCAAATTACAAAAATTTCTACCCATTTTAAATGTACATAATAGCAACAGTCTCAGACTTAAAACAGTATCAAAGTAACATTGCATTTAAAATTTTAACTTAAATTCCTGTACTTCTATAAACAGTAAAATGTTAGATGTTACCACTTAAAAATAATGAAAGAAAATGTTTGCAATTATTGGTCATCTATACTATTACCAAGCAAGATATTTACTTCAATTCTCTTGTTGAAGTTTTCCCATATACTGACCAGCAGGAGTCTCTTTGTTTCCCAAGAAAATTTCACATTCGCCCTTGCTTTAAACTCTCCAATATTTTCTCTTAAATGATCCAATTGTGTTTTTTAAAAATCTGGATCTATAATACTTTTGCATAAAATTAAATAGCCCCCACTGGTGTATTTTGAATGCTGGGGAACTCAGAACTGTTAGCAGTGATGGTCCATACCAAAACTTCATCTGTCACACTGGGACATGGACATTTCTTCCTAAACATGGTATTCATATTCCTCTCTAAATTCACATGTGAAAAGAGTCTCTGTATTCATTTTGAAGGGATGCCTTGTGTAATGTGAGCATGAAGGTATATGAAAAAATTCCATAAACACATCAACTGGAGCAGGCAGTATCATATCTTTTTATAGTTTCTGCAGGTTCTAGCCATAATATGCACAAAATGAAACAAATATTCATAAAGCCAGAAAGTAGGATGGCAGGGCCAGAGCACAGCTAAACCTCATGAACCAGCAGATGGACTGACAGCAGATATGTGCATCTTTTATCCAAAACCATAGGGAAGAAGGACAGGAGGGCAGAGCCATCACCCCAAAGACTCATGTCTGCAGTTGTGTGGGGAAGGAGAATGCTGAGCTCCCAAGGTGAAAGTCACTGGAAAGGACAGCTTGGAAAATGTGAGGAAGTGAACTGGATATCTGGTCTTAGTAAGTCCACAGAAGCAGGACACTGTGTAGATGCCTTAGTAAATAAACTGAATTTCTCTAAAGAAAGACCTTACTGTAAAAATCAATTTCCCTTACCAGCAGACTAACTGAGCAGAGCTCTGAATACTGGCTAAACACTTGAGTCAAAAAGCAACAAGATAAAGCATAGTAGAAAAGTTAGTCAAAGAATATTTTCAAGCCTATTCTGGAACATTACACAACTTATTTCTTCTTCAGCCTTATCCCCAGTTCTCACTGTCACCATTCTCAGAGGTTCTTACTACCAGAATTGAAAAGCATAAACACTAGAAATAGTCTGCCTTTCTACAGCAGATTTCTTTCATACCTCTTCAGGTTTCAAAGCAGCATTCAAATAGAGATGATGTGGGCAAATCACCTCTACAAAATGGGAAATTGATGGCAAATAAATAGGTGGGGGCATGAAAAAAAAGCTTATCTCTTACTAAACATCTTTGTTTATTATTTGTTATTTATCTTTGTTTCAGTGTGGAAGGCATATACCAGTCCTCACTGTTTTTGAAGGAGAGTTATCCAAAAGCCTCTGTTGGCACAGAAGGGTGAAGAATCAGGAGAGATTCCAGCTAAGCAGTGGCTGGACTCATTATCAACTTGCTCCCTCTAGATCACAAACCCCAAAATTGTATTTCAAGTCATTATGCAAAAGCCAAGTACTTTCTTCTGTGACACCCCCAATATGCAATTAGGCTGGGGAACTTAGAAGATGCCATGTACGTAAATGTGCATATGCCTTTTTGGTAAAGTCTTGAAGAAATATTATTATTAAATAAGCTTATGTGTCCTTGTGCTTTATGCCAAAATTAAGCAGACTATCATATAACAGTCAAAAGAGTGCAAGAGCACACATAGGGATTTAATAGGAACAAAAGATCTCTCACATACAGATGTGAACACTAAGCAACTTCACCAAGTGCAGTGAAATTAATCTGTTTAAATTAGGCAGTTTATGTCTTTTAGTGTTTAAATCTATGGATATGTCTTTAATCTTGAGACAATTGTATAAAACTTCATTTGTAATGAGTGTTGTTCATTTGACTTCATGAAAGTCCATTTCATTAATGAAAGGCTTCCTCTTATTCAGAATCAAATATTTTGAGTTTAGGGCCATAGATAAATCACAGTGTACACAAACGAAATGAAAGTAACATTTGCACTGGGAATGATTTTCTTTTCCCTCTTCCTGGAAACATTCCCTCCCTCCCTGGTAGTAACCATAAATCTTTCTATGTACTACTCTGTTAACTTTAATAAGAAGTACAGCACACTAGCCAGTGCTGGCTTTCACTTACTGTAGCTGAATATTAAGCAGCATTGCAAAACGTTAAGTTGCAAGATAACGGAATAGTTTTCTTAAGTCTTTGTATTGGGTTTCCATGGCAAGATTTTGGAAGTTGGAAGGGTATAGTGTTGGTTTCTGTGAGAAGCTGTTAGAAGCTTCCTCTATGGCCAATGGAGCCAATGTCCAGCAGCTCCAAGAAGGACCTGCAACTGGCCAAGGCCAAGCCCCTCAGTGATAGTGGCAGCACCTCTGGGGTAACAGATTTAAGAAGGGGAAAAGACCTATGCAGCTGTGGATGGAGCCTGAAGGAGACTGTGACCCTGTGAGACACTTATGCTTGAAGGAGCCTTCTGACAGGACTTGTGTCCTCGGGAGAGCCCACATTGGAGCACCCTCTTTTTGAAGAACTGCACTCCATGGAAGGGACCCACTCTGGAGGCTGTGGGAAAGACCCACTTTGGAGAAGTTCAAGCAGGACTGTCTGCCATGGGAGTGACCCCACACTGGCACAGGGTAAGTGAGGAGCCCTTCCCTGAGGAACAAACACCAGCAGAGACAACGCATAGTGAACTGACTGCAGCTTCTATTCCCTGGGGGAGACTGAGAATTAACAATACTTCTCACCTCCCTCTAGACACTCCAATAGGAAAATACTAATTTACTAATAACCTCATCACAGCTGCCTTGCTTTCCATTTTCTCTGTTTCAAACAGGAACATATACACTGACACCATGCGTTGTTGATGTAAAAGTATTTGGGATTTCTTTCAGCAAAGATTCTGCTCACAAAACTTCATCCAAGAGAGGGAGAAAACTTGAGTTCTTTAGGGCATGAAACCCCTATAACAGAATTGCATAGCTTTTTCCTATGATCTTGTTAGTAATGTTCCACAGATAGCTATAGCCTGACTTCTGAAAAACAAAATGTTACTTTAGTTCTTTTAACACTGTCAGCAGCAATGTGTAATGAGAGGATGTGTTTATACTGTTGGACTGGATTTCTCACAGGAGTTCTAGGCCACAAAAATCCATACTGCCTATGTGTTGATCTGTCTGCAAGGAAAAGTTTGGAGGCAGGCAGACGGTTTCAAAGCAACCATAAGTGGTTACAGCTGACAAGATTCCAGCTGGCATTCCAGTTTGCCCATGTACTCTGCCCCCTCCTTGCACCAAGCACAAGGCACCATAACTCTGCCCAATGCTGTGACATGCAGTGGTGCAGTGAGCAGCTCTCACCTACTCACTTCTGTTGTAACAGCAGCAAAGGTGGTGAGGATGAGCATTGTTTTCCCACAAGTAATGGTTTGATTGCACAAATCTGTCCCAGGTCTGGTACACATAAATCAGGAAACCATTGCACTTAGAAATAAAACCCCAGAGTGGAAAATCCTTGTTCCCCGGAGATGAGTCTTCAGTCTTGAATAGCTTACCAGATTTACCCTTGCTACTAAGCTCGTCCTCATCCTTTACAAAGGGTCTATGACCAAATCGGATCATGCATCCTGTTTGTATTAGTTTCCAAGACACAGAAGAAGTTTCTTCCCCCGTCCAGTCTGTAGCCACTTTTGTGTCAGGCAGTGACACTTCTCCTCCAGTCCAGGATAAGTGAAAGCTAAGCTGCCTGACCTAGCCAACATTACAGCATTACTCTGCAAGGTATGCTTGCTGCTGGTGAGGGGAGCAAGGCTGAAGAGCAGATAATGACATCTTTAGAGAGAGGACATGCTCTGCACACACTTGTTTATGGAGGGTATACTGACAGCCAGTGGCCAGAGCTGAGTGCCTGGGATTAGGAAGACTCTCCAAAGGACTACTGCCTCTCCCAGTCTCCTCCACATATGCATTTTTGCTGTTGTCCCTTCATCCACCCAGCAATAAAGCAAGCACTGTGAAGGGGTTTTACACTCTACTAGTCATACTTGCAAGTCCTCAGACGTATACTGTAAATCTAGTCCTCATCTATCAGCCATGTAAATAGGCAAAATTCAAGTCTTGTTAGTTGCAGGCTGTGGTTAACAGCATGTAGTAGTTATAACAGTCCAGACTAGATCACATTATTGTCCAGTGTGGGTAAATGTGGCATTAAGCAGAGGTACTATAATCAGAACACACCACCACTTCACTAATCACAAATGCCCATTTTGCTTTCCAAGGACTCATGAAGGAGCCATGGATTCTCTAACTACATCTCTAGATGTAGGTCAAGCATTAAGACAGACAGACAGACAGACAGACAGACAGAGAGTAGGGTAGTACCATTAGCATGGTGCCTTCAGGGAGACAGCTGTATCTGCCAGGAAACCAGGTCTTGCAGACTGGGGCCAGAGATCTTTTCCAGGCAATTCTCCTGGATCAAGGCCTGCAGAGAAATAAGCCCAGTCTTGACAAAGGAATGTGAGTAGTGACCTGGCATGAGCCTGACTTCTAATGTAGAGTTTGTCCTCTTCTCTTTTCCAACATATTGGGAGGCAGATTTGGAAGAGTGAAGATTTTTTCCCCGGGAGACTTTGTGGCTGCAAGTACATGCTCAAAATGACAGGATGAAGAAATGAAAAATAGGACACAAAAATATGAGTATCAGCACTGAGTTTCTGATTTTTTCCCATCCCTGTTAAACTGCCCATAATCAGAGATGTATTACAGGAAGTCCTCAGGTTCTGTAGCACCCAGCTGCCACAGCCATGCAGCAAGAAATCTCTGTCAGGGAGTGCATGCAAACCCAGAGGATGTGGAGGAAGATGGCATTTGGACCTGTTAAGATCTGAAAGAGTAACAGGAGCATATGTTAAGCATATGTTCTGGAAAACACAGACCTGATTTCCAGAGGGAGTATTTAAAAATATTTCCAGGCCAAGACGGACAGAGAAGGATAATGAGATTTTTGCCTTTGGGGTACAGGTACCTCAAAAAGAGAAGTAAAAAGCATGGGTCCCTGTGGGTAGGGCTATTCCCTGAAGAGGGACAGAGGCATCTTCTCTGTGATGTAAACGACAGAGGTTTATCTTTTGCTGCTCTACAGCAGGGTTGCCATAGAGCAACTGTTTTGCTGAAATGAAAACATCTGCTCTTTGGTTTTGCATGGGAGTCAGCTCCTGGCAGCAGGGAAAATGTTTTCCTCCTCTTGAGGTTTTGTGCACATTGTGGGCTGCGTTAGATGTGGCAGGGCAAGTGATCTCACTAGTGCATTTTGGTTTCGCTATTTTAAAACTGCAAAGAATACATAGATGAGTCCATCCTTAATTGGAAGTTTTGACCAAATATTTCTTAAACTCTGTTTCCAGAACTGTAAAATACCTTAGGACTTTTCCAAAATCAAATCACTTCAGTGCCTGTCTACTCATTGAGCTAAGTAGCCAATAAAGTTGTGGCAATAGCTAAAGAAAAAGATACAGGTGCTGACATTTAAATGCAGAGGGGAAAACATACTTTATGAGCCTAATGGTATGCATTTGGTTCTGCTGTTTGTGTGCTCAGAAACAAACAAATCAAAAAAAGCAAATACATAATGATGGTTGTTCCTGATGTAGAGGTGATGCTGTTTTACACCACGACGACACAGACTGAGATTCAGAAGGCTGAAAATGACTCCTTTATTTTTGGGATGTGTCTCCCTTTTATACTATTTTACACAGACCAATTTGATTGATGAAACAAAGGCAAACCTCTTCAATCACATTGTTTAGATCAGAGGGACATCAAGAAGAAGTCACTCCTAGGAAAAGGAATGAATAACTTAGATAGTTACAAAAACATTTCTCCTGTTTGCAGAAAATTCCCTGGGAAAAGAATTTCAGAAAATCAAAACACCTCAGGCATGGAATCAGGGCTACATAGACGTATGAGTGCTCAAGTATATGGTCCTAGCAATGGCTGGCAATGCCTCATTACCCAGTGGAGCTCACTCAGGGATGGCTCTCCAGAGCTGGTGACTGTATAGAGAAGGCATAAGCAGGTTATCACTGGCATAACCTGCATTATTCCATTTGATATTGAGGAAAAGGTAAGTATTGGTGAGTTGGGAGCAAGTATCATGTGGCCTTCCAGTCACAGGTCTCATGGGACTTGCTGTGAGCTGTGGGAGCACTAGGCAGCATGGTCATGCAGATGCCTAACAGTCCAGTGAAAGCTGAAATTATATATTGATCATATTTCACATGTTACATTTTAATCTGATTATTACATTTAAAATTCCTACTTTACCTATCTTGGACTGCTAGATCACTGAAGCCAAAAAATAACTTTTAAGCAACAACAGAATAATTTTAAGAATGCAATAAGAAACAAATGAAATTACAGCAGGGCTTCTGCTATGACTGTAATTCAATTTCTTACTGAGCGTGATCAGCTCTTCCTCTCTTGGCGAGGAATGTGATAGACAGGACCTGCCCTTTGCTCTGTGAACAGATGAAGGGCTGATGGGGCAAATTGTTTCTGGTGATGACTGCTTTGGCTCACCAAAGACACTCGGATTCAGAAATCATCTAATTACATAAATGATGAATTGGAGCACTGGCAGTTCTTCTCCCAGTGTTAGAGAGGGTGTCAGTGTCACCACCTCTTGCTAATTCCCTGCATTATACAGAACATGTAGATGAAGGCAGCAAAGCATTTCCTTTACCTTAAGCTATGAAATAATTGGAAGTACAACAATTTAAATTCCTTGGTGCTGGAGGGATGGGTAAAGGCAGTGGAAGAGCTAAAGGTGTGCAAGAGGTGGATAAGAGATGGGCAGTCAAGCTGTGTCTTCTCAGTCTCAAAACTCACTCAGTTGTAAATCAGATGACCTTTGTGCTACTTTTCAATTTACTTTTCATGGAGAGATTCAGAAAACGCAGCAGACTAAAGCAAAAGCTTAGCAAGCCAGGCTGCAAGTCAAGGCTTGCTTATTATGACCTTTACTCATGAGGACTGTCTGCACTTTCTGAAATGGTTTTCTTTTACCAATTGTCAGAGACTGAAATGTTATGGTTCATGTCTTAAACATTGTTATGATGGACCTTTTGCCCATGATGACAAATCTATAAAGAAGGTGTGATCACCAAAGCCCTGCCCCTCCATAAAGATGCCTCCTAAGGAGAACTTCGGACTATGAGTTAAACCACCTAAGGGAACTTGAGATAAGATAGCGGTGACACTACTGTTCAATCATCTCAGGTCTAGGAAAAAGCAAACAAGGCTGAGGAAGATGAATGCATCCACAAGAAAGCCAAACACAGCAGCTGTCCCAAACACCATCCCTGTCTGGGTTCCATGGGTGGGGGAAGTCATAACCCTCAGGCTCTCTGTTGAGGGCAGTTTGCACAGACTTCCCCCCACCCCAGTCAAGGGGGGAGGAGGAGAGTTTTGGGTGTGTGGCATAACTTCAGGTCAGACACAGTGATCACCCATCCTCCCTTACACAAACATCTCAGTTGTAAAACCCCCCACCCCGGGAAGGCCATATCCATGGACATTCACATGAGAGCTGAGGGAGGGTCATAACCCATCAATGACCCCCCCCAAAGTGCTCTACAGGCTTATTTCCTGAGGCCTTGCACCAGAGCACTGCACATGATGCAAAGAGATTCAACAGATCCAAACTCTGTCACAAGAGACAGTGTCAAAACTGCCTGCCCCCCTCCAAGGTGGTACCTGGGCATTCCCATCTGGCTTAAATGTATATTAATCTATCAGACTCTATGTTTTTGTGGGGAACCCTCATCACCAAGAAGACTGGATGGAGAGGATCAATGGGACATTGTTGGGATCCATGGAGTGGAGTGGTTATTTTCTATTTAATCTTTCTCTGTCACTGTCTTTCTGTCCCTCCACCTCTTCTCTCTTTCTCTCTTTCTCTTTCTCTTTCTCTTTCTCTTTCTCTTTCTCTTTCTCTTTCTCTTTCTCTTTCTCTTTCTCTTTCTCTCTCTCACTTTCATTTACTTTTAAATAAAATCCATACTGTTTGACTTTGGGATATGGTCTTGTTTGCATCTCAGTCCAGGCAGAGACATTTCTAATAATTTAAAGAACTGGATCATAACACCTATGTAGTATGTATTTTCCAACCAGTGGAGAAAATGCAAAACTTGTCACAAAAAGCATAAAATTCATGAACAGTAATTGAAAGGATGCAGTTTACAATAGGCTGCAACTTGGTGCCTGAGCTTGGCAGAAAAATTTACTTCTGTTAAGTAGTAGCTTCTGGTTCATGACAGGCTCTTTGATTATATAATTTTCTGGAGTTATTTGAGAGTCAAGTTGTAGAGGGCAGCATGGTATAAAATGTGGCAGGCATTGTACATGGAAGCCTTCATTGTAAATACTTTGTAAATACATTGTGAATGGGAGGATGCAAAAAGATGTAAGGTAAACACAGAAAATGTTAGGAAGGTTCTATAAGGGAAAACTCTGAGGGATATGATGAAAAGGAAGGCTACCCGCAGATGGATGCAGAGCTGGCTGCATTTAGTCTGTGCCAGAGCAAAGACAAGACTCAAAGAGGTCAAGCTGCAGCAAAGCCATCATAGTCAGTATGGGAGATTATGAGCACCTATAAATAAGCTATGATCTAAAAACTGCCTAATAGGATGTGAAGGGTGAAGTGAGAGCTTGATTCCAATTGAGTTGGAAAACTTTAAGATTGCAGTAATAATTTCAGCATCCACTTCAGAACTGAAGTTCAATGGAGCAATACATTATTAATATCCCTCCTTTTCTGTACATCTTCTTTCCTCAGTGTGCTACCATGTCTGTGAGTTCACTTTCGAAGCACCCTTCTGTTTCAGCAATGATTCTTGTGTTTCCATCATCTTTCCTCATTCCAGGTTGGGGTTTTTGTCCTTTTACTTTTTCCTAGCTCCCTGCCATTAATTTCTATCTATTTCCCCTCTTACCTTGCTTAGTCCCATGTCCCTCTTTACCAGCTCAGTCCTAGTAAATGCTTACAGATAAAAAACATATGTTAGATTCATCACTGACTGCTGTTTTTAAATGCAACTCTCGATTTCAGCAGCCAGAAGCCTTTTATTGGCATCATGCTAGGATAATGACACAGGTGGGGAAAGGGAATTGGACTCCCAATATTTACAGTTGTTAAAATTAAAGACTTGGTGTTATGACCTGTCCCTGAAGGTGAGGGTAACTGAAGTTCTTTTTAATAGATTCCCTTGGGGTGGATTAGAGTGAAACAACAGTGAATGATCAGTGTTTAAATATATATGTGTGTGTAAGGTTTATTTTGGAACAATTTGTTTGCAATAGAAAGGAGATATGTAGCCATTTCGGTTATTATTCTCTATAGTAATAGAACAATATAGAAGTATAAAGATACCACTTAAAAAATATATATAAGGAAAAGAAAGAAAAAGAAAGGATAGGAGTAGATTGTGGAGAAGAAAATATCACCACCTTGGATCCAGAAATGAGACTTGATAATTTCAATTTCCATGTCCGCTGGTTGAAGTGGTCATGACAATCTTGATCCATCAAGGTAGGGGAGGCCCACAAAACACAGACGTCAATGGGTTAATATAAATTCAGGTTTATGTGGGAATGCCCAGGTACTGCCCCTGAGGGGGCAGTTTTACACTGCCTGATGTAACCCTGTAGGTCTGTTGTAATGCTGTGGATCGTGCACAATCCTCTGAGATGGAAGGACTCAGAAATGTGTCTTGGGGGCACTTTGGGGATCTCTGATGGTACATGACATCTTCTAAGACACGACAGCTGTCTCTCACACCAGCCAGCATAGCTGAGCCAGTTATGCCCCATCAGAACGGATGAATACCTTCAGGCCTACATGAGAATGTCTTGGTACTTTCCTGGAGAGGAGGAAGATTTACAACTAAGACAGTTGTGTAAGGGAGGAAATTGGCTTGACAAAAAGCATTATCCCACCTAGTAGCATCTGTTTCTTATTGGCCCTCCCCCTTATGTGCCTCAAACCCCCGCTTATTACTAAACAAAGATAGGTTTTCATGGTCATCTTCTGGTGATGAGTGCTCACCACCTCTGTCTTATGCAGATCAGAGATTTCACCACCACACACAAAAATGTCTCCTTCCCCGTTTTTGCTGGGTGTGCAAATCTGGCCTCACCAAAACACCCTGCTGTTCTTGCAAATGGCCAATAGTTTGAGTCATTAACCACTAACGTTTCAGTCTCCCAGTCCATAAGGCTCAAAAGGAGTTGAAACTCTGCAGTTAGTTCTGCATCATGCCCTTACACATGCAGAATTGTTTCCCCTTTCTGCTACACCTCCAGGTTGCGGGGTCAAGGTGCTGAAGGACAGCTGCAGTTCGAAGTGGGGAGGACATTTGTGAGACCAAGAGATATCTCTTCTAGAGTGACAGACTATTTCCCACAACGTGCCAAGATGCAGCACTGCAGTAGAATTTGAGGGTAAATCAGGACACCCTTGACTGTGAGCAAGGCCACCAAATGTCTGTGGTTTGCACAGACTTGAACTTTTTTCCAGTCCCCAAAAATCTTTCTGGATGAACAGCTGACACATTAAGGCCCTTTGATGACAAAATCATCCATACTATACTTTGTTGTTCCAAAGTGATGTTGGGTTGATGCTTCTCTTAGTGCTCTTACACAACAAAAAGATCATATCCTCTGCATTTGGCAGCACAGATCCTAATTCTGACCCTAAAGATTGCCTATCAAAATTTTCCCTTGACCAAAAGACCAAGTGGTTAACAAAGAGGAAAAACAGTAACGGTCCAGCTGTAAACAACGAAGCGGTGTTCCAGTGCCCCAAGGATAAACACAGTCTAGTATTTGGATTATCCAACAGCATCAGGCAGTGCCACAACTGATGGTCTTGGTGCAGGGGCAACCTCAAGCTCCTCTAAAACCAAATGCAGAGTGGTGTTGAAAGACTGGTTAGTCTGATCTTACATTTTCATGGATGGTCCAAGAGATAAAAGCATTAAAATCAATGTACATGCTTTGCAGAGTCACAGAACTCCTGTGAACATCAAGGAAGGATGAGACATTCACACTGAACACAGAGTCTGCCTACTAGACAGTGATTGTCTTTTTCTGGCACAAAGGGTCACACAGTGACAAAGGGTTGCTCCACAGCTGGAGACTATTCATTGATGTGGAGGGAAATCTCTTGTAAATCTAAAATACAGACAGCCAAATGCATTGGTTTATTTGTTTTGGTTTGACGGGGAGTTTTTTTGTTTGTTTAGTTTTTCAGTTATTGACATAATTTTTCTGTTTGGATTGCAAGCTAGTTTCTTGGAATTTTTTTAGTACCATGAGAGTAAAGCAACATGTGCCAATATACATCCTTACACAGTAAGTACTGCAATAAATATAATTCCTACTAATTGTTGCCTCTGGAAAAAGGGGGATTTCTTCCTCTCCCTTTGGTATGGGCATTTATGCCAATTGTTAACATTTTTTTTAAAAACATGTATGTAGTATGCTCACCTAGACATGACTCTCCAAAAAAAGCTTAAATAAGGCACACTATTTTGAAACCTGGTTACTTAAAACTTAATTGTTTAAATAAAATTGTAATTGTATATAATTGTATAAATAAAGCTGTGATCAGTGAAACTTCTTACTAGTCTGTGTGTTAGCATCAGTAATGTAAGTATCAGTAATCAATCAGTACGTTAAGTATCAGTTCTCTAGGAAATTAAGGATCCAATAAAATCATCTATAATTAATTAAAAATGGTTGTTTTAATGACTTATTTTGATATCTGAATGTTGAAAGCAATGTAAATGAGACATTTGCAGAACTAATATTCAGTACATCATGAACACTCAACTGCTGTCCATCAATCTATTAATAATTATCACACGCATTGTTAGAATTAAAAACTTAGATTTGCTTTTTTGCTGTGATAAATTGATTTATAAAAGGCCTGAAACATAGTATCAGTGTAAATTTTTTTTTTTTTTTGCCCTGACCTGAGAAAGTTTTTTTTTAACTCCTGAGAGCTTTTGTTTGTTAGCTGTTAGAGCATGTGGGAAGACATGACCAAATGTACAGTTTTGGAGAATACAGCTTCTATTAGTTGAGCACGGAACATGAATTAGAGTGTCTGTACTGATGAAAATGTTCAGAACCTTAAAAAAAAAAAGCCTCCATCTAATATCAGTCAATTTAAATGCATTAGTTCTGAGAGGTTTTTTGCTATTTGTCATCAAAAGAAGCCAAGATATTTTATGGCCTTTCATGTAGAAAAAGCATTGGATTTTGTTAAATGTATGTGTGTGTGTACATATATACACACTATATATATATATATATATATATGCACACACATATATTCCATATAAAAGCTATCTTCAGGATACACAGAGATTGCAAAATCAGCCAAAATTAAATGTGTCAGCACAACCTCTTGCATATTCATCATATGCAGTTTTTTGGAACATATTCTTTCACACTACTGTCTATGGAATACTTTAAAACCTCTTTTCATTAGAAAAACCTTCCTGTTCTCCAAGAACCATAGCAGCACACCATCCCAAAATAAGCTTTTTGACAGCCCTACAGGCTGAGTGTGCTGTTGCATTCTTGGTTCTTAGTTGCCTGTTCTTTGTTGGGCACTGTTGCCATCCCCATTTTGCAGGTACGAATCTCAGGGGGATACTTCCCTTTTACACTTGCTGTCAGCATGGCCAGGGGATTCAGTCCACCCAGGTCTCTGGTTTCAGTTCACCCAGATGGCCCAAAAGTGGTGGCATGATTATTTTCATTCGAAAAGCTGTGGATGGCGACAGGATTCCAATGAGCAGCTGGGGTACAATAATATCTCCAGTCTCGTAGAGCCAGCTTGGACATGGAAGGGCATCCACAGCCTCACACCAGCAAAACAGTGTTTTTGCTGAGATGGCTGTTACCAATTCCCAAAACAGAATTCAGGCATGTAGCATTTGTTCATCTGCTTTCTTTTTTATATTTTTTTAATATTTTATATTTTATTTTATATATTTTTATATATTTTTTCTTTTCTTATATTTTTTAAATTCATCTCTCAGTGTAGTCTTTGCCTGTAGAAACCAAAAAGTGACAGTGAAATACCAAGAGATTTTAGATCTAGACCTGACACTACATCTTTGCCTTGCTTTTGAAACTGATTACCATATGGATCACAGGTCTTCATGTATTAATCAGTCTTTCAATACAGCAGTAATTAAGACGTGGATCACAGGTCTGCTAGAAAATCCTTTTAGAAACCAGAAATCAGATCCTGAGGCAAAGCTAATGATTTACCTTTGGAGTACAGTAAATATGCTTACCTGAAGTTCCAGCTTTGATGTGGTGGTTTTTCAGTTCCCTCTAATTATTGATTCCCATGACTACCTCTGTAAAGATATGGCCTGCATAGGCCCAAGCAGCCTCCCAGATACACTGAAGTTCTCTTAGAAAAATTCTTGGATCCTGGTTAATCTTAGAATCAAAAAATCACAACTTGGAGTAATTTTTTTGCTTCAGTGACTTGACAGAATAGCCTTTGTAAGAGGAAGGCATACCACAAATCTTATAATATTTCTAATATTAGTGTTCTTTACAGTCAGTAAGTTCACCTTCTAAAATTTTCGGTCATTATATTCCCCTCTTCCTAAAGAATTACTGAAATTAGATCATACGGTTCTATAGTTTGATACCTACATTGAGAAGGTAGACATTTTTTTATTTCAGATGTACATGAAATACTTGAAATAAATCTTTAGCTCTTCTCTCCTAACCTTGACTATAGGACAAAAAAATTATAACAAGCTACTCCTAAGTAACCCCTTATAAAAATTTTCAGCTTGGCTAGTGTTGGTTGCTCATCTTGAATGTATATTTTCACTGTTCTAACAGACACCATACCCACTGGGAATGGAAGTTTTTCTTTAAATAAGACAAGAAGTCTCATTCAGATTTTCTATAAATTCCCTGACTATTGCAAGAAGCACTTTCCTCTTGGAAAGTAAATTAGGAGTGCCAGCTCTCCTGACCCATCCTGACAGTCTTTCAGTCATTCAGCCTTTCTGTGAGAGACAGAGAAATTCGATCCCTACAATGTATTAACTTTTTGTTCCTTCTTTGAACTTGGCCAACAAACTGGGTCAATTAACATAAATGGCAAAAGAGGCTGGACATCTGGGGAATGACACCAAATTCATTTTCCATAAACTTCTAAGTAACCAGATGGCAAATGATTCAAAGGCCTATTTTCAAGAACCAGCTGTATAGTCCAGTTACCAGTGTGGTGTTATAAGTCAGGCTTTATGGTAAGAAATTACACCTACAACTTTTCCAATGACCTTGTATTAAACAAAAAAAAAAAGAAATAAAAAAAAAAGTTAAAGTAAGAATTGTCATCCTAGAGGTAATTTATAAGGAGCTTATCTGTAAATGAGGTATAGGCTATCAACAGTTAATTATATAAAGACCACTTAAAAAGGAACTGGGTACACGTCTTACCTATGCAGGCTGTATATTCAAAACAGATTAATGTTAATTAAATGGTCCGTCAAGCTGGAGTGTGCAAAATCGATGAGCACTGACAGCAGTATAATAGAGATAAATCTAAGACACTGTCAACTATAGAAGGAAAAGTTTAGACATTACACATAAGCTGTGGCATCCAAATTTTGACAGGGTCCTCCTCACAGATTCAGTGTTTACTTTGGCTGGGTTTTAGGGTCAGTTCACAGTATAGAGGGAGACCAACTTTCAATATTAGCAGCTTTTGGACTGAGATAAAAACAAGTCAGGTCTACCAATCTCACATATTTAGGCTGAATTCCCCTCCCTCCACAGAACGTAGATGAAGCATGACTTTTAGAAAGAGATCTAAATCTCATGCAAAAGCTTTCTGCTGAACATTTACACTAAAGTCAAAGTGACATTTGACTAAGCAACATCCATCACTTGGTAATTCATTTCAGCTCTCTTTGCAGAATATGCAAATGTAATTAGCACAGTTTTTATGGCATAGTATTGCTCCTAAAGAAGGGATTTTGGTCCTTCTGGAACTTCTCCTCCCTGATCTTTGTATTAGAAATACACTAAAATGACTTCCAGTTCTGAAACAAAGCAAAGTTTTACATCAAAATGTCACAAAATATTAACTCCATACTTCATGAAATGCAAGAATTTTACTTGTTTCTATTTAATACCAGTCTGACCTAGATGAATTATCTAACAATCTCATCTCTTTTTCCTCTAGAAGACCTTCTTGATGTCAAAACAAAAAGGGAACAAAGTACAGTCGATAAGCCACTTTCTATCCAACATCTTTCTGTAGCAACCCTGCACCAAGCATAGAACTGTGGCATAAAGAGACCAGAGCATCCCTTGATCATATACTGAGCTACATGACAGAATAGAGAGAAATACATTAGCTATACTTGTATTTTTAGTTTCTTTTCTTCCCTTGACACTTTCCAGACAGGAATCACTTTGGAGAAATGCAGGAACCAAATACCTCACTGAAAAACTTTTCTGTGTGCTTCTTAATTCAGGTTCAGAAACTTTCCACCTTGAATGAATGAATGACTACCATGGGAGAATCACACAGATATTTTCTCTTCAAACATTATAAATACTAAAATGAACTTTGTCTGGTTTCTACAACTTGTAAGTCACTTCTGTTGTACTTCTCTAGAAAGGTGCAAGTTCCCCTGAAATTTCTAAGGTCAGCTCATCTGTGTATCATCCCTCTGCTGCTGATTACCTAGTGCTTAAAAAAGGATGAGCTCATCCAACATCTCTTCCTGAGGGCATGTATGATATCTTCTTCCCCTAAACAATCACCTGTTTTCACAGAGTGTAATTATCTCTGAGGGCTGATTTCTGCAAGGACAATGAGCTTAAAAGTGATTAAGAAGAGTACCCACATCTGTATATGCTTGCACAAAGGCAGCATAATTTCATTTCCATAATAAGCCATAAACCGAAGTGCTTTTTAGATACTGGTCCATCTATGGAGTTTCCTATAGTCAAAATTCATGAGAAACATTAGCCAGTTATTTTCAATTGACCACTCTGGTCAAATAAAATCCCAAATAAAATAGTAAAGCAAAAAAGAAACTCTCAAGAAACTCAACTAAATAAAATAATAGCTTAGTTCAGGAATCAAAAGAGGATCTATAGAGGTACATCCATGCAGAGGAATCAGAAACGAGTAGCAGCACATTCTAGACAAAAGGCTAAGAAAAGAGCATTTTGAGTCATTCAGCCTCATCAAGTCCCATCCCGCTCTACTCTGTGCTAGTGCAGCCTCACCTCAAGTCCCTTGTGCAGTTTTGGGTGCCACAATTTAAGAAGGAAATAAAGCTCTTAGAGAGCACCCAAAAGGAGTGCCATGAGGATGGTGAAGGGCCTTGAGGGTAAGCCATATCAGGAGCATCTGAAGTCACTTGGTCTGTTCAGATTGGAGGAGACTGAGAGGAGACCTCACAGGGGTCTACAGCTTCCTCACAAGGTGAAGTGGAGGGGCTCCTTCTATTTGGTGACCAACAATACAACCCCAGGGAACGGTATGAAGTTGTGTCAGGGGAGATTGGATATTAGGAAATTATTCTTCACCCAGCGGATGGCTGGGTACTGGAACAGGCTCCCCAAGGAAGCGATCATGGCCTCAAGCCTGACAGAGTTTAAGAAGCATTTGAAAAATACACTGAGGCACATGGTGTGATTCTTAGTGATGGTGCTGTGCAGGGCCGGGAGTTGGACTTCAATCATCCTCGTAGGTCTGTTCTGACTCACCTTATTCTATGATTCTATGAATGCCACTGTACACATGACAAGCAGTTCCCTGACACTCACATAAAAGCCTGATCTACTCTAAGTACCCAACATTTCATTGTGCCACTACCATCTTTTGGGAACTCCTCTTCCTTTTATTTGTCTTCGACAGCATCTTTTCTTCATTTTAGGGATCGACTGAGACACCCATAAACATTCACTCAAATGTTTTATAAGCTCAAATATTTTGATGTTACTTTTGTTCCAGAAATAGACTGAATACCAAAACATTCTGAGAAATTGTTTGAAATATTTTGAAAAAAAAAACGGAAAATATTTTTTCTCCAAATCCAAAGGAATAATTTCAGCATTTTCATATCAGCATATTTAATTTTCTTGCATTAGAACCAACTGAAGAAAAGTTGGTTGAAGGCCACACGAAGATCTAGCAGTCTATGAGGTTGAAGTGCCTTGTGGACCTGTCATTCTAGAGCCCTCCCTCCTGCCTAAGAGTTAGGCAGCCTTTACTGCAGTGCATGATTGCCATGACAGTATGCCAAAATGCATCATGAGAGATAGGTATAGGCAAACAGAAGCTCAGACCATGGAGTAAGGGAGGGCCACAAAACATTCGCACAAATCTGTGAAACCATCCGTAACACATAAAGGTTGAACTGATTTCAGAGAGAGAGTTTTAATGCAGTTCAAAAGATTTTAATTTGGATTAAATGTATTCAAGAGGAGGTCCTTCCTTTAGTTTTCTTCTTGAAAGAAAAATAACAATAATTTTTAAAAATACTGTACTAAAGAAGTTATAATGATAGCTTCATGATTTTAAGCAGAAATTTTTGAGTGGGAAACAGCTTTGAGTGAGTCCAAAGGAGAGCCACAAAGATGATCAGAGGGTTGGAGCAGCTCTCCTATAAAGACAGGCTCAGGGAGTTGGAGCTGTTCAGCCAGAGGAAGATCAGGGCTGCCCTTAGAGCAGCCTTTCAGTGCCTAGAGGAAACTATAAGAGAGCTGGAGAGGGACTTTTTATATGGGCATATGATTCACCACTGTTTGATCCATATGAAAGTAAATGTGAAATAAATTTCTGTAGGAAGCTGGCTATAATTACCAGCCAAAATGTTGGCAACCTAAGACCATTCTGGGGTTATTTACAAAGACTGCACACAAAACTCATAAGTTTTTTTTGGAGGCAGGTTTTTTTCTCAAAAATGTTGACTGTCATCTGGTAGGGTATAACTTTCTAATCTCTTTCTGAAGCAGTTTGAAAGTGTTAATAATGCCCCACAATTTTAAGAAATAATTCTTTTTTCTAAAAGGTAAGAAGATTCAGGTGTCAGCCTTTAGGGACCTTTGAAAACATTATTATATTCAGGAAAACTATCCATAATCTTGCACAGAGAGAAAAAGTCTTAGAAGGGATTAGAAAATACCAGTGTTCTTTGGCAGTAAGTACATAATTCATTCAATTTAGTTACTGCTAATCTTTTTCTTTGCCTTTTTAGAACTGACCTGATGTGTCGAATTTACATACATTTCAATAGAAACACATTCTCTAGTCATACAGAAAAGATTAGCTATATATAGATGGTCCATAAGAGTTCCAAACTACTTTTAAATCCTACAAAGCAATATAAATTTTGTAACTCTGCTAAGTGATCTTTTTATATAATTGCTAATAAGAACATTAGCACTCTTCCTATACTAGAAGTATCAATTAATCTCATAAATTAGAGATAATCTGGAGTTAATGCATCATTAGATCAACAGCATTGATTTCAGAAAGTTTTTATTATGCATATACATTTTAGAGACATCAGAGTGTGATAAATTTTGGTTTATAAGTGTCCTTTTGCATATGCTTATCATTATGGAGCTTTGTAAATGACCCATTCCCCAGTCACACCAGGAGAATAATGGTAAACCAATTGATCAAATCAAAGGAAGTGTAATCTGTTGGTCTCTGCAGCAACCACTGTACAAAATACCTGCCTAAAAATTAAAAACAAAACAGTAAAGAAAAGACTTAATGAAAGAACAACCCACAACTAGAAGAGAGATTGCCTGGATTGCCATGCAATTAAAAATTTGGTTTTACAGTTGGAAAACCTAGAGCCAATTCTCGTATTTACCAAGGCATTTCATGTCTCTATTCATAACTTTGCATTTGTCAGATGAAATGAAAGTATTTTTCTACTTAAGCAGCTAATGTGTTGGAAAGGGACTGTTTCTCCACATGTTTCTTTATTGTTCCAACACAACAGCATCCCAGTGCAACTGGAGACTGGGCACCATAGTGGCACATATTAAACCCCCCCCAGAAATATTTATACAGACTTTAAGATTTCAGAGCAGGTAGGGGGTAGGGGATCTCCATAACAAAATGAAAATGACCTAGGTAAACAAACATAAGAGACAGCACTTAAGGCCACAGAATGAGGTACAAGGAAGTTCTGGAATCAGTGTGCAGGTAACATTTTTAAGCTAGTCATCCTGACTGTTTGGTTTTTAATTTTGGACTGAATGTGCACCTTCTAGTCACACAGAGAGGAAAGGATTGGCTGTGTAGAAGAAGTTCAAGAGCAGGAAATTACTTCAAATCTCACCAGGCAACAAGAAACTTTTTCTGTTTGTTTTTTTTCCCCATATTCTTTGTTTCCTTGGGTGGATTTCAGGAGGAAGGAATAATGATAAAACATCCCATAACTACTGACCTTGTGAGAATGGGTGATGTATATCATTTGCCAATTCTGTGAGAATTCATCTAGCCCCTTCTCTACCAGTTGAAAATCATTATGCATATCCTATTTTTAGTTCACACAGTACTTGTTTGCGTATCTTTTTTCCTGTCTCCTCTTCTTCCCACCAGACCGAGGGCAAGCACTGTGGGAAATTCAATGCTTGTTTGATACATATTTGTTTTGGTTTTGTATTTGAAGTAGCAACAAAATCTTCCACATTAAAAGACTTAAGAGTGAACCATGACTATAATCTTTTCTTCTGATAGACGAGGCTATAGAATATCCTTGAATAAGCAACCACTTAAAACCATGTAGATCTATAAAAGTGGTTCAGATTTATTGAAAGCAATAAAGGTGGTAGACCACCTGCAGCATTTCTTGGTTAATTGTTTGTCCTCACCATTCAAACAATAACAAAGAAATAATGAAGGAAAGTAAGTCTCTGGGTTTCAATTTCTAGACTGGATTTTTCAAGCATGTACTACTGGCTACCAGCCACATCTTCACCTGCAACACTGAAACCCAGACATTCCTCAGTTCTCCATCACAGGCTATAGGTGGAAAACAATTCAGCCCTTAGCTTTTCCTGTCACATCAAAGTGAATGGTACACAGAAATCTCTCAGTCAACCATGTATTAAAGGAAGGTTTCCAAACTCTTCTCTAAGCCCTTATTTAGTGTGGGAAGAACACAGCCCTGAGACAGCTGCATGGCATTTGAGCTGTGTCCTTGTACATCTGGTTCTCTCAGCTGCTGTCTGCCTTCTTCAACCCTACAGTCAAAACTGAGACCAACCCTTTCAAGTTCTCTTCAACTGCATGCACAGGACCTGCAGCAATTCTCCAAAAATTTCTATTGTTACTCCCATTCTCCTGCTTTGCTCTGAAAGAGTCCTGGCAGCCAAAGTCCTCCCCAGGGAAAGAGCATCTTCTGCATCAGCTTCCCTCAGAACTGCCATAGCACTTCATTAAAGATGAACTGCATCTTCCTTTGTAGTAGATACAGGTAGGATACACTGAACACTGAACTACAGCACACATAAAAGCAGGTGGAAGAAACTGTGCAGTGAAAAGTTTTACACAATTACACCCCTCAGGGTTTGTTCTGCCTTATTTATAGCTTTCTGCACCCACTTATTCTACCCCTTTCCAGGTAACAAATCCCAGATATACTTGGATAAGCACTTCAAAACTGTATATTCAGAGAACAGTTACAAGAGACAGCTCATATTTACAGTTGCCATGGAAAACAGCTCTACTCTATGCCATGCTCTGTCATTTTAAATCTGGTTTAGGCCTGACGGGCTGAACAACCAAGGTAATTACATTTAAAATACATCTAGCTGAAGTCAAGCAGTTATTCTTTCCTAGACTGCAAAGCCATAAAGAAGATGAGATGCAGCACTGATGGTAGTAAATTCGGTGATCATTTTAAGGCTAAATGTGCTTCCTGCTTTTCCATTTACATGTTTTTGCTCCAGAAGGGCCTTAAAAGCTTGGTATAGTTTGCCAACTAATTACTGGCTTAACTCACACCCAGTTACAAACAATGACAATAAAACTCCCAGATCCCTCAAAGGTATTTCAATACTCATCCTCTTACCAAGGAGTCATCCATGATCCAAGGTTCTGGGCTGTCCCTTCCCTGCCCTGACTTGGCGACACACCTCTGCTCCTGCAGTCACCTGTGCTGAATGAAGCCTTGCTGCCCCTAAGACCAGGATGAGCTTCCAAAGAGAGACACCAAAATCCTTTCTATGGAAGTCTGTCAAGGATCAAAGGGAAGTACAGCTCAGTCAGGTTTCTATTTCTGACATCTACCTGAATCTTGCAAGAAAATTATCCTCATGCAGATGTTTAAGCATTCCAGTAGCTATGGAATATTTTTTGCATACATTTCAGCACAAAAATATGAAACACATATACAACTCTTAAATACTCAGTTGGGCAAATGTTTCCCAAAGCCGCGTGATAAAATGATGTTACATTAGCTGCCTTCTGGGACCAAGCCATATATCTGTTTTAAAAGCAGAATGTGAAAATTTAAAATTAATGGTGAAGAGTTGCATATATCCTCTAGAGAACAAGGTGTTGAAGATGAATATATCTATTTAGCCCACTTGATCTTGGAGAAATAATTAGTAAGCAAATTAATCCCTGACACAGCTCTGAGGACCTTTAAGTGTGTCTATCTCTGGCTCCATATCTCAAATTTCAAGTTTACAAAAAGTCTACCTCTATTAAGATCAGATCAGAATCATGCAGTAATTTACAAATTAGGAGTTAAATGCATTCTTTCCCCATTAGCCTTAACAGGTAAGTGGAAAGGTGATTGTATATGTAGTCTAACAATATTTATAAAAGGGTGAACTTAACAAACATGTCAAATGAGCTAAAATGAATAGTTACAATGATCTAATCATCTGCTGGTAAGTTCTCATTTTCAGATCAAGTACTGTGTTAACTTTTCAACTTGTTACATTACGCAATTTATAACCTACCTGTTCATACACACCAAAAGACACTGTATGTATATGTATTTTATTTTTAACACCACTTGTTTTCAGCCATAAAGATCATAATTTTCAAGATTTTTTATTCTCTGCAATACTGGATAAGATCTGAATACAATGCAGTATAGTAATCCCTTAAGTGCATTTATCAGGCCAAAGAAACCATGTAGAAAGTTTTCTGAGGTCCTCAACAGAAAAGGTTTTGGGAAGGAGGAGGATAAAAAAGAGATTTTAATAATGAAGCATGGAGTTACAGTATAGAGAGACAGGTTAAGGTTCCCCAGAGGCATTAGCAAAATTGAATTTTGCCTCTCCAAGGATGGAGACTCAGGGCTTTGACCATGGGAAGGGGCAGAATCACCATGGAAATCTTGTGAAGGTATAGAGTTTGTTGGGTTTGCTGCTGCCAGAGAGAAGGACTGGGCACTCCCATGGGACTGGGCTGCCCACATGTGCCCTCATCCTCACATTGTAGCTCCACTTCCAGCAGTGACCTTCCCACTTTTGTCACAGACAATGCAAGCAGGAGGGGCCCAGCCTTCCACAGTGTCATCCAAAGCAAACACCAACTCTGCTCCTGCCCACAGGTGGTGACAATCTTTAATCAAGGTATCCCCATGGCAGACAAGTTCCAGTGTCTAGGAGCATGGTGTCTCCTTTTTAATGGATAAATAAATATTTTTGGAATCATCATACATGACCATTGTGAAAAAACAGGATCATGAATATGCAATGTAGAATCATCCTCCAAATTATCATCCTTTGTTGCTTGCCTAAGAAGAAACTTGTTTCAAGTAATAAGGACCGATATTCAATTACTACAAATTGCTACATGGTACAGACATTCAAAAGTCATTTGAAATTCACAGATCTGTGACAATTTTCATTTTCAAACAAATCACATAGTAGAGTACAGTAGCTGTAGTTATTTTGTTTGTGGTGTACACAGATGTTTGGAACAAGTGGAAGCCATGTTACACAAGTCAACAGGCAGCACCCATCTGGCTACAAGGCACCATTCATACAGACAGTGTGTAAATAGTGGATGAGACCAACAAAAATCAGGGCAAGATGAAGACAGGGCAAGGTGGACAATGAAGTTATGTAACAGTAAGAACATGATGTAGTAGCAACTAGTCAGGTGTACATGCTATACAAAAAAAAGAAGCCATTGGTAGCAGCAAGTACAGTATGAATATTACAGCTAGGAAAATAAATATATTTTAGATGATTTTAGGGTCTTTTCAATTTCCACATTTATTGTCAAATTCAATTTCCTTGAATTTGCTCACTCATAGCAATATTTGCTTTCTAAAATAGCTTCATGAGAATGCCTGGTTCTCTGTTTTCAATTGGCCTATAGAACCAATCATGTACAGTTTCAGAAGTGAAGTTACACAAAGTTTGTTAACTGAGGTATTTGGGCAGCTTACTTGCTAAATTAAAAAAATGTATGAGTTAGTCCTGCTTATTTAGCTATCATTAATGACACTCAGATTCCCTTCCCCATTTTAAGTTTCAGCTGACCAGAGATGAGAAGCAATCTGATTTTTTCAGGACTTCATGAAACCCTATTAACAAGAGTGAGGAAAAAATAGCTGAAGCAGACGAAGAAACCTTGGGCTGACAACATGTTCAAAATTTCTAAGACCTAAACATGTTTTATTAATAGTTTGCAAACAGAAACAACTGCAGACTGAAAAAAAAAATTATGAATGAATGGCTTGATGGTGTTTATTTACCACATGAGCAAGAAAATGTTTATTTCTAACATTTTAAATAAAATATTTATATTTTTGAAATAGGAACACATTCACACTATATAATTGTCTTTACTTATGTTGACTGGAAATATCTCAGTCTTTGCAACAGAAATAATTATTAATTAACAGTACTAATTTTCTAGACTTGTTCAGGCAACACTGTTGATTGAACATGCTCAGGACCCAGTAAGAACAAAACATGAGTGTGTTATGACTTGTCAGTTGCACAAACATGACTTTCAGTTACCAGGAAAGTCTTTGGGCTACAGAAATACTTACCGCATTCCTACAAAACACAAACCACATCGTGAACTCCCTCCACTTAAAAAAAAAAAAAAAAAAAAAAGCAGCAGAATTGCACATAAGTCATGCTTTTTCACTGCTTGAATTATAACTTCTTAAAAAACAAGAGGAAAACCAGAGATATTGCAAAGTGGTCAACATACATTTGTGCATAGACCTCTCTGCCCATGCATTTATGTAAACACAATCACCATTTGATTTCCATGAGTGTCACTTTTTCCCTACACTGTTCTAGTTAATTCCTGTATTACTTTCTGAGAAAAATAACCAATAGGAAAGGAAATAAATAACAGAGGAGACAAAGAGTGTCTAATTAAATAAGGTATCTGCCTTCTTCCTGGTACTCTATTACATCACACACCCAGAAAATATTTTCAGAAAATCCATTTGTTCCAGATATCGCCTCCTCTCCAGCTAATACACACAGAGCTTATCCTGCTTTTGAAACACTTTAGTCTTAATATTTTAACCAGTTCACATTGGAACATTTGTCTGGGTCCTTTCATCTAGGTTAGAAACGGCAGATATCCCAGCACAAATCCTTGCAGCAGTGTGAAGGGTATTTTTGCTGGGACAGGAGACC
The DNA here is from genome assembly GCA_024734555.1 of Trochalopteron elliotii. Lineage (NCBI taxonomy): Eukaryota > Metazoa > Chordata > Aves > Passeriformes > Leiothrichidae > Trochalopteron > Trochalopteron elliotii. The sequence goes on along the minus strand of JANPWX010000012.1, from coordinate 2,196,755 downwards.
TATTCTTTTTTTTGTTTTTTGTGCTCACCATTTCTTAACCTAAGCCTATGGTTTCTTTTTCTTTGATGCTGGTCTTGCACTTGCATACATGAAGACAAAGAAGTCTTTAAGAGATCATTTATACTACCTACAAAGTCAGGTGCACTGGACCACGGAATGTTCCTCTGAGCCATTTCCTCTGCATTGCCCATAGAAATAGAGCTTCATCTCCTTCATGTTTGCTTAATTTTCTTTACCACCACCAAAAAAATAGGTAATATGTTAGTCTTTAATATAGCACACATCAAGGACTTGGACTCCATTGTGTTCCAGAGAAACGACACAAACAAGGATAAAAAAAAATCCTTACTCTAGGAAGCTTGCTGTTCTGAGAATTAGATATGCTAAGCTGCAAAACTAATGGACTAGATCAATATGGCATTTGCTGCATTTTCCTTTGCTTTGCTCCTTCTGGTAAATAAGGAACAGACTCACTTCAGTAGCAGCCAAGCTGTAATCAGGGAGCAGGGAATAGGGAGTCACAGCTGAGGTAAATCTTTGAAGGCAGCATGCAAGTCTGTGGAGACCACAGAAAATGCAGAAGTGTATTTGCAGGAATTGCATGCAATTACTGTAAATTAGTCTTCAGATGATAAAGACTGACATAGCATAAAGACCGGATGATGAATATTTACAAAGATCCATTCAAACCTACAGGTCTCATAGGCATGTAGCATTAGGACATGGTAATGGAAGGAGAGGATGGTTGCCCATTTATGTAACCACTTGCAACTCCAATATCCAAGAAACCAGGTTTCCATTTGCATCAGGACTGAGAAAGGAAATTTCAAGCTGCTCTCTGTAGAGATTGCAACACAATACATCAGGTTACCCACCCCCACATCCTGACAGGGTCACTGGCACAATTAAATCAAATGACAGATTTTCTAGCTCATCTCCTCTCCTCTCATTCCTCAAGGCATTTGCCTTCCAGAAACCATTCACGCAGGAACACTTATTCCTTGCTGCCCAGCACTTTTGCTACTGAAGACATAAATCAGATGCAGCTATTACACTCAGATCTCATGCTCCAGGGCTCCGTCAGCCCAGCCAGGACAGCAAACCAGATGGCCCCCAGGACATCCCACTCAGCTGACTGCCAGGCTCTGTCTTCCCATCCTGCTGGATCATCTGCTCCTCCAGTCTCTGCCTCCCACCTTTTATTGCTACCAAAGGCAGAGAACTTGTCAGCTGTTACTTCCTTGGAGCAACAGTTATTTCCTTGGATGGGTTTCTTTTTTGCTATTTGGTGGCAGGTCACAGAGCTTGACTATAGAGAGGGCAGGAAATAGGACATAACCAATCCCCACATGCAGGCAAGGCAAGAAAATGTCTTAGGACCATCCAAAGGAGGAAATAATTAAGTTGGACGCACTGCTTTTGCTGTGTGCCTCATCAATGCTTTCCTAGGATGTGATAGGGACCTACCTGACTGGCAGCCAGAAGCATGAGTTAATTCTACATCTCTCAACAAAAATCCTTGGAAAATCTAAGTAAAACAAGGAAATGCTGGCCCTTTTTAAAGGTTCGTATGCAAAGACTGCCGGGCACAGGCAGTGCCTGTGTGTGTAACTTCATAGTGACCAACCCCCACTGTTCACACACTGTGAATACAGACGTGCCTGGGAGAGCCTGCATCTCCTGCACATGCAGAAAAGTTCGTGTACAGCACAGCTGCTTCTTCCCAAAAGTACTGGCATTCACTCCACAGTGGTGTTGCTTAGGGTTTGGAACACACAGCCCATAGGCTGGAATACCTGGGAAATTACAGTTTGCCAGGTTGCTGCATGCCAGGAAGTATGGGATACCTAAGAAAAGTTTTCAGACAGGAGAAGAACACATCTGAGATAATCTAACTACGTAGTAGCTGCAGTCTAGAAGAAGACAACCTTTCAACCCATGCAAGCACCCAAGGGTCACTCAGCCATTTGGGAAGGGAGAGTCCAAATGCTTCCAGCTTCCACGTTTGTTTGCATTTCCTGTTCCCACTAATTTTTTTCCTGCCCCTCTCTCCACACCCAGCTTCTCCCTAGGATTCACTTGCCAGCATTTCTTTGTCTCCCCACACTTGCATTTATTTATCCTCCTGATATACATATTCTGCATACACGTCCCATATCATCTCCCTGTGGTCATCCATACACACCTTTTCTGTCCTTTCTGACAACTGAACATTTTCTGAATTTTTCACAGTCTGCACTTCTTTTTATATCCCCACCTTCCAACTCCCCCTGGAGTAAAATCACTTGCCCCCAAGAACATAAGAAGCTTTATTCCCTCTCTCCTCTCTCCTTTTTCTGATTGTGTGTGCAATAGCCACCTGCTTGGGGTGAGTGTCAGGGCCATTTGCACTTCCTTTTGGAAAAAGCTACCCATCTCACATAAAAACTGGTAGGTAAAAGGTCTTTTGGCCCTTCTACCTCTCAATATAGTTTAGGTTTGCACGTGAAGCTAACACTTCCCTGCTTAGAGGACTTTCTCCTATTTTTCCTTGTGGTTATTTTTAAATAAATAACTTTCTTCATGCTTGTCTCCCTGCAGGGTAGTGAGTGACAAGCTTTAGCTGGGGTAAACCAGCCATTGGGAAGGGCAATGATAATATGTTTTTATTTCTCTGAATTTTGGGAAAACCTTGACAGAATGTGACAGAACTTAATTAAAGCTATTTTTAGAAGGTATTTTAGCTATTTTTAGAAGGTATTTAGCTATTTTTAGCTTTATCCCAGGAACCTTTACTGGAACCACACCAAGTTGTGTGGGCCTGAGGTACCCCAGTGTCTCCTGGTGCTCAGGTGATTGTCGACTGTTTCCAGAGCTCTGACATGCAGCAAAAGTCTACTGGTGCTGGCACTTTGTCCCAAGATGAGTTGTGATACCAAGGCTAGAGCAGAAGGGGAGAGAGCCTTAAAGGTAAAGAGAAGGTGAAAGGTGTCATCTCATTTTTAGTGGCTGCTAGTGATGGGAGAAGCAGCAGTTATACTGATTTATAACTTCCTTTCTACAGAGAGGATATAAAATAAACAGAGTGAAAGGATGCAAGTATGTGGATATAGCTTGTGAATATCAGCTTGATCATTCCTGGAAATAAATTTTTGGGGGTTTTTTAGATAACTTCTTATAGAACCTTATGTGTTTTGTAGATGATACCTGTTAGAAAAGCTCAGGCTGCTGTCTCTTGCCTCTCCCATGTGGAGTTTAGGATTATGTACAGTTTGGTGTGTTCAAGGTCAGCAGTCAGACTGTGATGCAGCCTGTTGGCTCCCTACTAAAAAGAGAGGCTTGTGGTGCACTGCAGAGCTCATTAGCAAGGTCTGCTTGTTCAAGTAAAGGTCTCTTTATCAAAAGGGTTGTTTGCAACACAAGCAATCCCAAATGTTTTCTGCACACCAAATTTATCATAGAAGTTCATGTCTGCACATCTATTTATTTCCAGTAGTTTAGATGCAATAAATACTAGGATGTTAAGCCACAATTAAAAAAGAGGGAAAATTCTTAGTCTTCCAACAGAGCATGCCTGCTGCTTAACTGGAAGCCCAAAGGAGGAGAAAAGCTCCTGAACTTCAAATAAAACCAAATGCAGACTGAGATTTGCATTGAGTTAAGAGAAATACAATGCACATATGAAAAGTGGCCACCCTATTTCCCATTTAAAAATTTAATGTAATTTTTGAATTATATGGCTGAACTTAAAATTAGACATCTGTTTAGACAGATTACTTAGCACCTTGGCACAGATGTTCTATGTTTTTTATTATAGCACTTTAATTAAAGATTATTCATCAACATTCACTCAGCACAGTTAAGTGCCATTTTGAGTAGAGCTGCACAGGGAATGAGTCCTGTATCCCACTTGTAATAGCAGCTTTAAATCCGGTGGTGATGGCAGATGATTGCCACAAAGCCAGCCACAACCTTTTTGCTGCTACTGAGTGGGGAAAGAGGTCAGGAGGGGACTCACAGTCTCACATCTTTGCAGCTGATGCCAACATACCTTCCACCCCCTTGCCATCCCCAGTGTTCCTGGAGGGAGGGGAGCAGGACAAGATCCTGTTATCCCCAGTGTACTTAGAGGGAGGGGAACAGACACTGAGGAAACCAGATGGGGCCTCCCCTCTGGTTTCCACTTCGACTCTGCCCTGTTGCCTCCTCTCACTACTTGCTGGTCTCTTCCTGCTGGCCCCCAGCAACAAGTGTGCTCTACCAGAAGGGGTTTTCAAAGGGGGTAAAGGGAGAAAGTGACACAAAGCTAGGCAAGGTAACTGGAAGTCTTTGAGGCTAGATCCCAGGAAAGCTACAGAAGGCTGGCCGGGGAGGATGTGGAACAGTCCTTCAAAAATATGTGCCAGGTGATGCAGTCCAAAAGAATAAATTTAAAACACTGTGAGTCAAGGATAAAAGTTTACAAGTTTAACGTCACATCCCTGAAAAGTATTTCTGCAACTCAGTTTATTCACCTCACCAACACTGCACATCAGCCTCTTGCAGGTACACCATGCCTTCCACCCTGGGTTCTGCCTGGCAGAGATGACTTGTAGAGATGACTGCTGCATACCACAGAAATGTGCTGGGTGGGTTTGATTTGTAGAGAGCCTATAATTTGCTTCCTATCTCTTTTTAAACCCATTACATCCCTAACAAAGGAAACTGTCAGCTGAAGTGATTTTGTCAGCCAAATTTGAGAAGCTGCATATTTTATGACCATTAAAGTTTCCTGTAACTTCTCACTTGAATTTTTCCATGCCTAAGGACATGGGGTTTTTATTTCCCAAATTCCAAAATAAGCATCAGCATTGATAAAAACCTGTCAGCTCAACAGGAAAGGAACTGAGGATTTGTTCCCGGGGTTACTTCTATTCTTTTAATCTAATGGATGTTTAGCATAAAATGCACAGACAATCACATAGTTACACTTAATGCCATTCCCATTTTTCACCACGTGGGTTTGGTTTGCATTACAGACAGAGGCAGTTCTTCAGCAGTAGGAGGACAAATATGTTTCCCAAAGCTTAATTTCACCCCAGTGGTTATGGTATTTTTCCAGGTCATGTAAGGTGCACACTTGTCTCAGGCCAAGAGGGTGCTGAACTTCAAATTCCCTTTAGGCATATTCTCACCTTCAGCAGAAAATGCCCAGCTGGGTCTAAGAGGGAGGAGTCTTACAGCAGCCTGATGCTGGTGTGTCAGCTTTCATTACCCACACATTTTAAGTAGACCAATACAGTGCTCTGTTGGGAGGGAGGTGGCTCACCCATCAGGCAGGGAGTGCAGCCAGCTTATAGTATCTTGAGATCCACCTTGCCAGATGGGATCCCAAGTTATTTGCTTTCACTAAACCCATTGTTTCTCCAAAAAATTACTCTTAATTGGACACTTCCCTGCCATTTGTGTGTTTTTAAACTACTGTCAGCATCTAAGCATTAAGGACAGCATCCTCTTCTTCTGTGCTAAGTGGAGCACATAGCAGAGGCTTGGCCAAGAAGCACAGAGCTCCCTAATGGTTCTGCCGGGGCAGAATGAGTAGACGATTTGATGGAACTTTGTAGCAACATACAGAGTAACTCTTTTTAGCATTGTTTCTAAAACAGTTTTGTAGTCACTTTCTGCATATGTCCTTCCTCTGCATACATCTTTACCCTTCTGAAGGTTTTTTCTGTCTTATTTTTTTGTCAGTACAGAAATACAGTTCTGTTTATATGCTTTGATTCCTGTTATATGCTGATATAAAAACAATTGAATGGCTCCAATGGCTTAATCCCTATTCTGATTTTGTGGATGTTAAGAAATCTGGGAGATTAATTGCATTTCTCATCCTTCAGTCCCTACCCTACTGTTCATAAAAGCAAAACCATGCATGCCCTGCTTCAGATGCTGCTTACTTTTCATAACTACATGCATCAATGAGTTGAATAAATGTTTTTTTTCCTGGAGTAAGGAGTGAGAGAAAGATGGAAAGAACCACACGTGACAAGTCTCAGTGAGTTCACTTGATGCATAGTGAAGGCATTCAAATACTTTAAAAAGCAGGCAAAGAGGGGACAAGGATGAAGTAAGAAGCATGGAGTGTTGATGATCAAAAGGGCCCCTATCCACATCTTTTTAGGCAGGACAGGTCATTTTGTGACTACAGCTACTTAAAACAGGATTTGACAGGATCCAGTCTTCAGTTAAACATTGTGTGTGGCTCTGTGCTAAGATGCCAAATTGCAAGAGTAAGCATAATTTCTCACCAAAGAGCCCTGTTAAAAGCAAAGTAGATAAGAGACCATATCCCATCTAATGTAGTTGAGGACCTGATGCTACAGAAAGCTGGCCATTCTGCAGAATAATCAACAGTTCAATCATTTTTCTTTTTTTTCTTTCCAATTCAAATTATCTGAGACTAGAGTCATATTCCTGACTCGCTCTGCGCCTTTACGGCAGAATTCTATGTTGCTCTTCCTTCAGATGCTAGGCTTTCTATCCCTCCTGCCTTCCTAATTTATAAATTATATATATATATAATATACATACATGTAAGTGGTGTACTGTTTTATATAAATTTCCTCATTCCTTTAAAGAAATAAAGAAAATAAATTGATTAAAACAATTTTGTTTGTTTCTGGTAGGTTTGTAGAGTGACAGAACCAGTTAGGTTTGAAAAGACCTCCAAGATTGAGTTCAAACATAAACCCAGCACTTCTAAGTCTATCACTAAACTATGCCCTTAAGTGTCATATCCACATCCACAACCTCCAGGGTATTCCCTGGCAGCCTGTTCCAAACCATAACAACTCTTTCGGTGAAGAAATATTTCTAAATATCCAATCTAAACAAAGGAGGTCAGTCCCTCTCAAACTATCGCTTGTTACCTGGGGAAAGAGACTGACTTCCATCTCTCAGGGAGTTGTAGAGAATGATAAGGTCGCTCCCAAGCCTCCTTTTTCTCCAGGCTAAACACCCCAAGCTCCCTCAGCTGCTCCTCATGGGACTTGCACTCCAGACCCTTCACCACCTCCACAGCCCTTGTCTGGACTCACTCCAGCACCTCAATGTCCTCCCTGAACTGAGGAGCCCAGAACTGGACACAGCACGTGAGGTGTGGCCTCACCAGTGCCCAGTACAGGGAGAAAATCCCTGCCCTGTTCCTGCTGGCCACACTATTGCTGATCCAGGCCAGGATGCTATTGGCCTTCTTAGCCACTTGGGCACAGACTGGCTCATGCTCAGTTGCTGTCAACCAGTACCCTCAGGTCCTTTTCCACACAGCAAATTTTCAGCCACTGTCCACAGCCTGTTGTTGTGAGCCAAGTGCAGGGCCCAGCACTTGGCCTTGTGTCCTGGTTTAGGGAAAAATTTGGGAGGAGCCCTCCAAAATGGTGCTCCTCTGGAAAGCAAGTCCAAACAGCCCCTCCCCCTAGCCGGTCCGGGAAAAGAACTCCCTCAGAGAAAAAGTGGAAAAAACTATTTATTTAACAAACAAAATACCCACAAGTATAAAGAATGAATAATAATAATAATAATATGAAACAATAAAACCTCTCGCCGCTCCGAAGAGAGATGGCAAAACTGAGAGTCCGTGCCAGGAGTTAACTCAGCTCCCTCAGTCTGTTTATCAGTCCCTTCGATGCTGGAAAATGATGAATCCAGGCCCGGTGGGCCACGGGCGCAAGATCCTGGTGCTCCTCTGGGTTTTTTCAGTCCAGAGCAGATTTAAACAGTCCCAAGAAAAAAAAAAGGGAAAAAACAGTCCAGGAAAGCTTCTTTGTCTCAGCTAGCTAGACTAACAAAGGGGAAAAAAACCTCTCTCTGGCTGCCCTCCGTGCATCCGACGAAGGAAAAAAAACCCCACACAGTCCCAAGGATGAGAGAAGATCCTGAGGAGTGAACACTGTTTTTCAAAACAAACTGCGCTCTTCTTCTTTCCCTGCTCACTCTCAGAACCAGTCTTAAAGGTACAGAACACAGAACAGACGATGTGGGGATACAGGCATCATAGTCACCCTAGGACACCTTGTTAAACCTCATACAGTTGGGCTCAGCCCAGTCTGTCCTGACCCCTCTGAAGAGCCTTCATTTCCTCAGCAGATCAACACTGCAACTCAACTTGGTGTTGTACAGAGGAAAAACATTTGAGATATTTTTCCTAAACTTCATCTCTATTTTATTTTGATATTTTCAAGACAGTAATTCTGAATTCAACAAAAATCAGAGCTTTTATCAATATTACCTTCAACTGAAACCTGAAATGAAATACTTTATTCCATCCCTACCAAGTGCTCTCTGTCTCAAAAGTAGTCCGGAGTTGGCAGTTGAGATCTAGTATTCTCACACACACACATTTCTTTCTTATCACCCTCCTTCTTATATTGCCTCACTATAACATTTCCCTGTGATTTTGCAGATGTACCTTTGAGCTTGGGCTAATGAGCAAACCAGGATTAATCATCTGCAGGACAGAATTCTCTCTTCTTCCTTCACTCAGGAGTAAAGACAGCTTCTTTGAAAGAGTGGATTGGTGTTTCTGATCCCTTCAATTCACTCTGCCTGTGATTATGATCCTTCCAGCTGTGAGAAATAGTCATTTGCCTACAAAATTGAAAGAGAACAAAGTCATCAAAGCAAAACTATTTATTGATATAAACAAGTAAGCTGAGTCAGGCATATCTCACTGAGGAGGCACACCTCTCTCTAAAATGCACAAACTTTTTGATACTTCCTTTACTGGTGGGGTCCCTGTCCCTTTTTCCCTTTGGCTGAGTACTCAGGAATTCACATTCTCTCTGACCACCTACCATGCTCAAACTGACACCTCCTTTCCCCTCCCCTTTCTATCCCTCTCAGAACTAAGGACTCGAAGTGACAAGCATGACTTCACTCCTCTTTTTCTCCCCTCCATGTTCAGGAGGCCTGGCCTTCTGTTAGCTACATCTTTGTCTGCATGACATAAGTACACATTCTTGTGGCTGAAACAGTGGCTGAAGCAAAACATTATTTTATGTCTCACACAAATCCATGTCAGAGTTAATTTCATTTTTTCTGCTTTCCAACTTAGCTTAAAAAGTCTTTTAGGCCTGTATGGAATATCAAAGTTACTTAAAGATGCAATATTTGTAAGAGAAAGCATTAAAATAGGCTCCCTAGAGAAGTGGCCACAGTACCATGCCTGCCAGAGTTTAGCAAGAAACGTTTGGATAATGCTCTCAGGCACAAGCTGTGATATTTAGGGTTGTTGGGTGCAGAGCCAGGAGCTGGACTAGATGATCTTTGTGAATCCCTTCCAACTCAGGATATTCTATGATTCTATGAAGAATAAAATGCAAAAACCCCTCAGAAGTATTTGCAACATGTAAAGAGAGAAGAGGAAGGTTGTGGTCCCCATCAGTTTGAATGAATGTAGAGCAATGCGTGGACGAGATTCTGTTCACCTCTCCCTCCTACAAACCAGAATGGTCAGTGAGATAAATGATAACAGACACTGGAAAGGACAGGTGTAGCATAGTTAAGTAAGCTTCACGGATCAGGAAATGTACAGACTTCCAAAACCAAATGCTGACATGCTGATCTGTGACCTCCTTTTTAACAAACTTGGGAGTAGACAAAGAATACAGCAGATTGCAGTGTTTTGAAGAGTTTTTTCCCTGTGTGATTTAGTTATTCTTAGTGTTAACATACAAACAGAAAAAGATACACACATATCCAAACACCTACAAAGGTGCTTTAAGGGTGCTGTGTGGCATCCAGATACTTTTAGCAACAATAATTTTTAAACTGCAAAGTAGAAGCAGTTTTCAAAGCAGAGTTGTGAACAACAATAATTTTAGAAGTAATGAAGATCCCTCAGAAACAGCAACAGGAGGTATCTCAGTGGGCAAACAGTGTCACGGTCAGAGCCTGACCCCAGAAAGAAACAACAGGCTGAACAACAGAAAAGTAGCTGAAAGTTACACTCAACAATCCTTTTCTACCAATTCTGATGTCATTATGCTAAGATTATGACCCACGTTATTACTTACTGAACAGACATGTCATTGCAAATTAAAATTCTGAAAATTAATGGATTTATATAGGTGTGTATGTATATATGTATATATTCAGTGTCACAAAAATAATTTATGGACTTTTAATGAAAAAAATAGAGAAAAGGGAGCTATCCGACTTTTTAAAATTAGAAAATTTAATTTTGGCGCATTGCTGCACAGAAGCATTTAATATGTACTTTAGTGTAGAGTTCACTCGAAGTGTGTAAATAATCCTGGAAAAATTGGTGCCAAGAGAATTTTAGTCTGAAAATTGGTTTTCATGACAGTACAAATAGAGACTGGGAAGGTTCATATATTAGACCTCGAACTGACCACTTTAAGGAACAGCACAGCCATGAGTTCAAGCACACAGGGCTTCTCAGGGAGACTTCTTTGTGCAGAGGGAAGATCTCTGCTTGATCGGCCTACAGCAAGTGTTCACAACACAAGCGCCCACAAGAGATGTGGGATATACATACACACAGATATGGGACTGTGCCTATAGGACACAACTCACTGATTCTTGGGCCACCACAGGGGAAGAAAAGTATCAGTATGCAAGGCCTGTGATCTGTACATAACAATAGGTCATAGAATCACAGAATTGTTTTGGTTGAAGGAACCTTTAAAAGTCATCTAGTCCCAACTCCCCTGCCATGGGCACGGATACCAGCTTGCTCAGAGCCCCATCAAACATGGCCTTGAACGTTTCCAGAACTCTGGGCAGCTTATTCTGGGGTTTCACCACCCTCATCACAAAAAACTTCTCGCTTATATCCAAACGAAATCGACCCTCCCTCAGTTTAAAACCATTATGTATATATCCTACACTGGCCTGATAAAAACCCGTGTGGCCTAAACAACAGCGCTGGTCAAAACTGTTCCATAGATTATATCCGAACTCCATATCCTTTTTATCCTGCCGGAGGTTGGGTCTGGTGCTATAAAGAACGGTGCCAGAGTTCGCTGGACTCCCGGGGAGGTCCCTGGTCCGTGACCGACGCGCCGCGCTGCTCCCGCAGCATAGCGAGGCCCGGCGGGGCCTCAGCGCCGGCGCCACATATATCCAAACGAAATCGACCCTCCCTCAGTTTAAAACCATTATGTATATATCCTACACTGGCCTGATAAAAACCCGTGTGGCCTAA